>JBBPDA010132812.1:0-22921 GCA_037974385.1 Arnoldichthys spilopterus
GTGTGTCCCCTTACTGCCACCCTGCGGTTGGGCTCTGTAACAACTCCCGTGTCTGCCGCCACGCAGATACGTTACACACTGAAAATGTATTGGAGTAAAAGTATGTTATTAAACTAGAAAATGTAGTGAAGTAAAAGTAAAAGTTGACAGAATTAAAAAATATACAAGTAAAGTACAGATATCCCCAAAACATATTTAAGTACAATAGTGAAGTATTATTACTTAGTTACAATACAACACTGGTGCACACACAGCCTGTATGATCTACTTAGAAATGCACTGGCAATAGAATGGGAACATCACAGAGTAGCTGCAAGTGACCCTAAAGTCAACCTCTGCCAAGCATCAGCTGGAGGAATATAAAGACCTACTGCACAGGGCTGTGGAGGAGGTGTGATAAAAATCCATCCAATATATTTAAGATTAGTTGGAGGGGCGTTTGTTATCAGAACTAATCATCCACCATCAGTACTTGATCTCACTAATACTGTTTTGGCTGAATGCAGTCAAATTCTCCAGCTATGTTTCTTCATTGTGTCTTCTCATCCTAAAAGAGCAGAGGCTCTTACTGTAGTCAAGAGGGGCAAAATCCCTATTAGGACCCTTGATTTTCGAAAAAAAGAAAACGCCAAATTGGCCATGGTCTACAAACTATGGGCATCTGGAATAACAAAGAAAGTGAAAAGTTTGTCTAAGGAGCAAATGTGAACAGGAATTCCGCAACCCTTTCAGGAAATGATTCAGCTCCATTGTTTCAGCGAGACATGAGAATACGTAGAATGACTCATTTGTAAATTACTGTAGGTGCTTTTACATTAAGTACCATAATTTAGAACAAATAGAGAGCGGAGCATGTGGTAAGATATTAATTTTTTTGGAAATTTTCAATAAAAAACATTCAGATGAGAGAAAAGATCTGTGTTAACTTCATTTTACCACAGTTTAATATAAATTAATAACTACAATCTGGACATACAGCACTATACAAAAGTCTTAGGCATCGAGGTAAGGCCATTTATCTGGACATTAAGCATATAATTGTTCACAATAACCCAGAAAAACTCAAATAAACAATACATTAGAATTAATGTGTGTGAGTGTGTTCGCTTAACCATTTCAAGCTGCTCCTCCTTGGAGACCAGTATTCACAATCAGTATCCAGTTCGTCAGTCAAACCCTTAAATTGAATCAGGTGTTGCTGATGCTATGCAGTGGCCGGAATTAAGAGCCAGACTTGTGTTTACCAAAGTATATTTACTTTTACTGTGTTTACCTGTTCATTTGTATTTATTCAATAATTATTTATATCTTTAATTGTTAAAAATAAACATAATGACTGCAGAATAAATATTTTGAAGCAGTTTAGCTGTTGCTGACCTGTACACAGTAGTAATAACATCACCATCAACCAAGTAATAACATCACCATCAACATCAAGTGTTTTACTGTTAGAATACTGAGTACTATAATTTAATAGAAAATGCCAGTTTAAAAAGGTTGAAGATTATTAGATATACATATACTGTATTTTAAGACTGCTGTTGCTAATTTTGCAGCAATTGACAGCATATTCCCAAAAACAATTGCTCACAGACATTCATTTTGTTTTAATGGTTGTTGCTGTTATTATTATAATCAAAAACTGTATTTTAGATCAAGTGTAGTTATTATACTATGAACTGTATGCAAAGTTTATTACTAATACATGTTTTTATTAATTTTATATTCTTAGTTTTGATGTTTTAAAACACCTTGTTAAACTGATCTTTGTCTGTTGAAACATGTTGAAACTGCAGATATACAGTAAAAGGCATTATGTCCAATAAACTAAATGTCTGTAAATTTTTTTGTTTTCTATCATCAAGGAGAAGACAGACAGCTACTGTTAATAAATTTTTTTTCTCTGGGACCCCTGATGCAACTTTTACTCTTTTACAGTTTGGTTAAATGCTGTGCCATTTGGTGCTCTGAAGACTTTCTTTCTTTCTCTCTCTCTCTCTCTCTCTCTCTCTCTCTCTCTCTCTCTCTCTCTCTCTCTCTCTCTCTGCCCCCTCTCTTTATTTTAGTCTCTCTGACTGTCTCTCAGGGGTTAGTGTTAGAGAACCGGAAGCAAAGCCACCGAATGGGACAGGAAAGGGGTAGTGGGGGTTTCCACAGCAGAGTGTGAGGGGGAAAAGTGTGGGTGAAAGGAGATGACAGACAGAAAGAGAGAGACACAGAACATACAGAAGAATATACCAAAAAAGCGACAGAAAGAGGGGGAAATATGTGTGTGTGTTCTGCAAACTGACGCAGAGAGGAGTGGACCAAACCAGACGGAAGTGAAAAGAGGCTGTGATGACAAAGAGTTGACGTAAAACACATCAGGAACGTAGTAAAAAACTGAGCAACGCGCATTGAACCTGAGACGAGGGAGAACCAAATGTGAAAAAGATAAAGTGGATGTATGGAGCTTGTGGATTTCAGAAAAGAATTTTAAGGGACTAATTATCTAAAGCACCACAAGCTTCTGTGACAGGAGCAGGTGAAGAGTAGGTGCCATAAGGACAAAAACCAGACGACAGAAGAGCGATGACGATAACCTGTCCTCCACACCAGTACGAGCACTCCGGACAATGCTGTGATCACTGTCCACAAGGTGAGTTTAAGAATTAAAAAAAGGTTATAACTATAATTCATGTGCTTTGTCTTAATTAGTTACTAATATTGATCAACTACAAAATATCACTATTACATTTTACAATACAGTTTGTTACATGTTAAGGCCTCAGCTTGTGACTTCTGAATCAAAACCATGTATCTATTTTGCTGATTTATATAATTTACAATTTTTGAAAATAGAAGGTGTCATATGCACTGTATTAAAATTGTATGATGAACAATAGAAATGCTCCAGAATTACTTGAAATACATTTTTCCCACTTTAACTTACATAGAAAGCTAAAATGTTTTTTTTCTCCCTTTTGCTATAAACTTGTTTTTTTAGATAATATTTTTGTTCTGACAACAGTGATTTTAAGAAAAGGTTTCTCTGATATTTGGGCAAATGATTGGTTTTGCACTTAAACAGAAAGCCCTGAAACACAGAGACAAAACCAGAAACCTTAAATCAATCAACAAACTGTGTTGGGTAATTTGCTGTTGTACAGAAATCAGTTTCTTTCTCTCCTCAGGAAAATATGTTGGGTCTCATTGTAGCAACTCCTCAGCTACAACTTGTAAGACATGTCCCCATGGCAGTTACATGGGTGAGAAAAATGGACTGACTCAATGTATGTCCTGCAAAAGCTGTGACAAGAGTAAGTCAAGTCAAATTTATGTGACAAATGCATTTCAAGGCATTAAATGCTGATTAGCCTGGTATATAATATTTTAAGCTGAAGGCCCATCAGGACGTATGGCTATGGAGATAAATTATATCACAGTGTGTTTTTCTAAACATGTGGTGGATATTGTCATCCCTCAAACACTAATCAACTACATTTGTCATTAAAAACAAAGCATAATTTATTGGATTTAGTGTACTGCAGCGTTATAAACACTGGATAACTATTTTAAACATTTTATTCTATTTTGATAGCTTTATAGTTTCTGTTCTCCTGATGTGTCTAACATTTCTTGGTCACTGCATAAATCTGTTACTTTTATAATTCTGATGGGAAAAGTGTAAAATGTAAGGAAAACCTTTAATGAGTCACATATTTTATCCCAACCTACTACCTATGTTTTAGCACTTTATCTATTCTCTGCTTTATAATGGTATACTCCTTGTCTATCCACTCAGATCAGAATGAGCTAAAGGCCTGTCAGGAACACAGTGACCGCCAGTGTAAGTGCGTCTATGGCTTCTACTGCAGTGCTGTTTCTAATAATCATTGCGACCACTGCCTCCCAGTCAAAACTTGCCCACCTGGAGAAGGAGTGTCCACTCAACGTGAGTAACAAACGCTTTCTCACTTAATAATGCTTTGTTCTTATAGTGGTTATTCAGTTGCACTGGTTTACCAGTGATATTTCATAAAGTTCATAAAGCTCTGTTCTCTGGCTATTGTCAAATGTAAAACGAAAGTTCAGCATACAGTTTTTAATGCCCTGTCTATATTCTACTACTGTGGAAATAGTTTCTCTAGCTGAGTTTAGTGTATTCAGCGTGTTTTAGATCATCTTAATTTTACAAATATAACCAAATGAAACCATCATTAGGTCCATGATTAACACACCTACTGTCAATGGGTCGAAATGTCCATTTCTCCATTTTACCAACATAATTTGCCCACAGTCAAATGTTAAAGTTGGCGGGCCACCGGGCAAAGGACAAGTTTTGTTGATTTTAAACATTTATGAACATAAGTAAAGATCCCCCAAAATGACATATTTTAATGCATAATTAATGTTATTTGTTGATTTTAACATGTAAAATACATAAAGAAAAACAAAGAAAAAACATATCAT
Organism: Arnoldichthys spilopterus; assembly: GCA_037974385.1. Lineage (NCBI taxonomy): Eukaryota > Metazoa > Chordata > Actinopteri > Characiformes > Lepidarchidae > Arnoldichthys > Arnoldichthys spilopterus. The sequence continues at coordinate 4,453 of JBBPDA010132812.1, forward strand.
AGGTTATAAAACATGTAACATTTTTTTTTTATCGGGATAAATAAAATGAGATGAGTTTCTCTTTCAGACACCAGCATCAAAGACACCATTTGCAGCCCCTGCACAGCAGGAACCTTCAGCAGTGTGGAGGACTACAAAACTCCTTGCCACAATCACACAAAGTGAGCACCATTGCCGCATTCTCTTTCACATACACTTCTATAACCACAGACAGAAGTGTACATACATTCACACACAAAAGAACACAGAGAGTACTGTTTGTTACAGGTAATATTTTGAAACCAGCATAGATTTACGCTTCTCATTTTGCATTTTACATGAGATTAAGTGAATGATATACACATACTGGCAGGTTGGTATACCTAATCAAGAATGTAGGAGCAAATTTGCTACTGTGAGCCAAAGCCCATGCTCTAAAATATTAGCTAGCTATAGGCTTATTCCACTGTAGATATGGACGTGACATCCTGTATGTACTGTGGCATGAAACAACATTAACCTTTACTTCTGTTCATTCTAAGACAAGCCTGATTATTATTAAACAAGTCACGTCCCTCCTACACCCTTGGTTACTGTCGCTGATGGCACAGAGTAAAACTGCTGCTTAAAAACAAATCTGAAGTGGATTCAGAACACTTAAAATTAACTAAGCATATCACATTATTTCTGAGGAAATGGAACTACAGGCAGCTATTTAAACCACCACCAAAGCCTGTTCTCCTTTCTGGGTTTAAACTATGTTTAGGCTATGGCTGTTTCCCCAAGTAAACACCTCTGAAAGAATTTTTATTGGGTGTGTACTAGTTTTTATGCACCCATCAGCCATAACATTAACACCACCTGCCTAATATTGAGTAGATCCCCACCATGCCTCCAAAACAGCCCTGACTGTGGTGCATTAACATCATTTTATCAGAGTCAGCACAGACTTTTAAAAATATAGCAACTCCTCGGACCAGACATGCTAGCCTTCACAACCCACACACATCAGTGAGGCTTAAGTGCTCGTGACCCTGTCACCGATTCACCAGTTGTCCTTCTTTAGATTACTTTTGGTAGGTACTACTGCATATCTGGAACACTCCACAAGACCTGCCATTTTGGACATGCTCTGACCCAGTCGTCTGGCCACCCTAATAAGGCCCATGTCAAAGTGACTCAGACCTTATCCATTTTCACAGCTTCCAGCACATCAACTTCAAGAACTGTATGCTGTGCTTTTATGGATGTTGTCTTACTGTCTGTGAGAGGGAGAAAATGATTTGAGTAAGCAAGAAAAGTGAAACACGAGAGCCAGTCTCATGCAAGCAGTTTAAAAATACTTGGTAATTTTTCACCAGCTTTTGACATACTACACTGCATTTTACGATACTAAATAGTATACACTAACCATCTTAACAGTAGTAGGGGTTGGAATATATAAGGCAACAAGTGAACAGTCTATTTCAGTACATAATGTGTAAAAAAAATTATGTAACCATTAGAAATGCGTTTAGTAATGTAGCATGTAAAGTGTAATAGTGTGTGATTTGAGATGGAGCTGAGAGGAAAAAAACTGACAAACTTAGATCACACACACTCCCCACTCATATCTAGACTCTTCAAGGGGGTGGAGGGGGAGCACTGTATTCCACCTGTGTTATGGGGTATAACAAAAGTTAGCTAATGATGGTGTTGCTTACTTTTCCACACTATGTACAATAATAATTCTGACAGTTTTAGCATAAACAAGCTTGTAAGACAGTCAAGTAATATATTCTGCTCTTTGTTGCACTTGTATAGTGAATTCTTTAATGAATGTTTCTCTGAAATGAACACCAGTGACACAATCTTTATTAGATTTGAACCTTAAAGTACGATGTATGTGATGAGTCACCAAATGATGTGTCACCAAATGATGTACAGAACACAGTACTTTAATTGGTTCTCGCTTTTCATGGTTGTAAATAGAACCTTACTTCATTGTAGCATTCCACAGAATGAAAATGAGAGAGAGAGAGAGAGAGAGAGAGAGAGGGAAGTGTGTTCAAATATCCCTATTTATTTCATATTATGGCTGTTATATAAAACATAGAAAACTTAATTTAGGGATTAACCATTTTGTTGATCTGACTTGAATGTCAATACCCAAATAACAAAGTGGGGTGGGTTTGGGGGGGGGATTTCCAAACTTTCTGGACAGTAATATATTCTTTCTGATTTCCTTCTTTGCTAGCTGTGAAATGTTAGGTCGTCATTTGCTGACCGCTGGCACAGCCAGTACAGATGCTAAGTGTGGAGACTTTGTCACATGTGAGTAAAACAGCTCACTCACTCATTCCACACCAAACATTTCTGCTCATTCAAGCCAGAAGCTCTGCATGAAAACACACACACACACAGCCAAGTACACTGTAACACTTCAATTTGGCTCTTACTCTTACTTATGTTGGGTACTTTGCCTGTTTTCATGTATACCAGTGTATGCTGCAGTATCAGAAACTATATAAGCAAGTCTACTTGAGAATAAAATTTGTCAATCGATACAGCATATGGATGCTTAAGGTGTCTAACTATGAAATTAAGCTCTACATCAGTACACCTTTCTGTACAAAACCGTTTGTCTCAGAAAAACCCAGACTAACACTGTCTACTGGTGAGTGGGAGATGTAGTGTGATACTAAACTGTGTGCAAAACCACATACTGTGGATAATATTAGCATACTACATTCAAAACCACACACCTATGAATAATATAAACAGCTACTGCATTGTAGGAGTAATGTTAGTCACACAAGCGTGTTGCATAGTTGAATTGCACTTGGTGAAATGTGCCATTTCTGGTTTTGAGGGAAAATATGTGTATTTGCAAATGTATACATTCAGTAATCATGACTGTTGGAGCATAACTTTGAGTCTTAGCAACATTCTTGAAAGAAAAAAATAGCTTTTAATGAAAGTTAATGTAATAAGATTCTGTTTCAAGAAATCTTTCATCATTCCGGTGTTAAAAAAACAGCAACAGAAAACTCTAATACACTTTACATGTATTTATTTATATAGTCTCATATCACACACCGATATTATATTAAAAGAGAATAGTTTCTGAACATAGATCCTGATCCATTATAAATCCACATGATGATCTGGCTTCTTCCTTTTACAGATTGTCCCTGGATGGTTCCTGCTGGTCTATGGGCGGGACTAATCATGACGATACTCATTTGCGGTGTTATTGCACTTCTTTATAGGAGGGCTAAGCTCAGATCACAACAAACAGGTAAGCACACCATCACACTTTACTCTCACAGTTACATTTAAAAAGTTGAATGTTTATTGGCTCAACATTTGCAATGGTCACCACTGAAAGTACTTTTCTATCTGTTTCAATAAACTACGTTTGAGAAGAAATACATTTAAAGTGACACCATGCTTTTATTTCACCAGCAATAATTTTAAAGCTTTTTTAATTTTAAGGTTTGCACTCACTCTCTTTGTCATCTGAGAAATACAGATAAAGTTTAAAACCAGTTCAAAGAGTGCTTATTAATTAAGTAGGCTAAAAAACAAAATGTAGCTTTGCTGACAGGAACAAAAAGGTAAACACCAAAAATGCGCATCAAAGACATTAAGTTTCATATTTCCTTTAAATATATGCTGGTGACTATTTAATCCCTCTCTGTTGCAGCAGTGTTAAAAACAGTATCAGAAGCATTATCAGTAACAGTAGAAGTATAATTCTTTCACCCTTAAATTTAATTTGATTATTTTGGTGAATAATCTTAATTTGTCTTGTTTTTTAGCCTACTTGATGTTAATAAGCACTCTTTGAACTGGTTTTGAACTGTATTTGTATTTCTTAAATGACAAAGATAGTAAGTGCAAAACTTTAAAATGTTAGATTTAACTTAAGGCTTTAAATGTCATTATCATAGTATCATGATAGTCATAAGCACTGACTGCCCTCACCAGACGGAGCATCACCATAACCCCAGCCGGCTGGTCATGGTGCGGGAGTGAGGCCAGGGTTCTTGGCCACACCCTGCTGGCCTGGCCTGGGTGCTACCTCTTACAATAGAATACATTCACTCCAACAATGAATGTTGTCTCTGTGGTTGCCATAGCAACAATCAAGCTGACAGTTATGTTTTAGGGGATTCGCTTGTCCTCTGCTTTAGTGCTACATATCTAAACATAATACAAATCACATACAGACATCCCAACTATATGTGTAGCTCATAGTGAGTAGCAAAGATCTTCTTCACATGCAGATATTCTGACACTTGTTACCTGTTTTGTGTAATTAACTAGTGTAATTTTTCTGTTTGGTTTTGTTAAAATTAAAGATGTCTTGCTGAAATCTATATATTATAAATGGTATAAGTTTTAAAAAAAAGTGACAGAGGTTAATCAGATAAGTAACAAATCAAAACTTTACTGATAAAGATATCTATTGGTCAATGTTACATTTTACATTTCCAGTCAGTAGTACCCAGTAATCTGTCCCAAAACACATCTTGCAATTTGCAGTGATGCATTTTCATCCATCAGTAGCAAAATGTTCAGTCAGCAAGGACAGTACTGACGAGATAGATGTGATACAGGATGTGGACAGCAACTGTGACATAAGAGACCATGAGCCACACACAGACATGCACTCTTTCTCTCTCCTTTTTGAGCAGTTTGTATGTTCTTACAGATAGATCGGTGAAGATAAAACCTCTGAGGAAGAATAACAGCAAACCACATCCTCCTGTTCAAGCATTCACTCATACTCCAAACAATCTGCTCTAAACAAACCAATCATACATGACGCATGTCGTGGATTGTGGAGTTGGCACATAAATCTAGATTTAGATAATATCCTAATATTGTATATAATGCAATCACAGTTTAGGGTGATCTTAGACTTAGGTGTAGCTGCTCCACTATTTCCGATTCTACTGCCAGTGCTGTTGTATGAAAGTGAAAGTGACAATTTGTCATTGTGAACACACTCAAGCACCACAACAAAATGTGACCTCTGCATTTAACCCATCACATATGCACACATGGAGCAGCGGGCAGCTATAAACAGTGCCAGTGGAGCAGTGTAGTGGGACGGTACCTTGCTCAAGGGTACCTCAGTGGCTTGAACCTGCGACATTTTGTTCACAAGAGCAAGGGCCTAACCACTTCTCTCTTCAATGATAATACAAACTCTGTGTGTGAAAGTGAATGTCCATGCCATGAATTTGTGCACTTCAAACTAGCTGAATTCATTTATTAGAACAAGGATGTCTTAATGCCTTTGGAAGTATAGTGTAAATAAGAAATTATCCTCCACCACTTCAGCCACCTGTGAGTGATATTAGGAGCTTGCTGCAAGCCTGCCTGATCTTAATAGGCTAGAACAGTCAGTAAGACATGCCACGACAAGGGTGATAAGGTTTAAAATTATAACATGATCTGGTAGACATTACAGAACTGACCGGGAAACCTGTGTACACTGATTAAGATCAGAGTAATCATCATTTACAAACCATTAATTCATATAATCTGTGTAAAACCCTAAAATGTGTGTTTGTGTTCAGTGAGTAGTTCAGCCTGTCCTGAGTGCCACATCTCACCAGTGCTCCCTCCAGACATAATCAAGCACCCAAGGAGCCCTGAACTGCAGACAGTGTTTCAGACAGGTAGGCTGCTGTCCTACATTAACCTATATTCAAGTCAAGAATATTTTTTACATTTCGGACCTACAAGGTTTAATCATTTTGGAGACTGACAACAATCTACATTGACATTGTACACCAAAGCCCATATTGAGGTGTGCTGAAACTAGGGTTTTGGAATGAGTAGGCTGACCGAAAGTGTTACAGTGTAAGCTGACGTCAGCACCGCTGCTCAAGTGGAGCTTGATGAAAGGACTGTGTGTGAAGGGGAAGAGTCTGACACCACAAATGCAAATACAGTAGCCCTAACAACTGCCTCCACACATAGCTTATACGTGGGCCAGAATGCGAAGGCAAGCAGGCCTGTAAAATAAAATTTGCGTGTTCAGCAAAGGTTATTTCCCAAAATTTGGCACCATTATATGAGATGCAGTATTTGACTGTAGATGAGTTACATGTAATTTAGTATAGGCTATTTTTAAATAACAATTAAAATTGGGTTAATTGTTTTACCTTTTAAATTTGTTTTTCAAACTATCAACACAGTCAGAAAACTGAATAAATGAACTTCCAGTCATTTCAAAAGCAAACTTCCAAATAAGATGAGATCATTTTTCTTAATGACTAATGAAGGGGAACTGAGTTTATTTGAGAGAGATCTTTCCTTCAGCTATAGTAAAATATTGATTATTGATTGTGCCGTTCATTTTTCAGTTCAAGAGACATAATCTAAAATGAGAATTGAAACTTGAGAACATCGAATGAAAGTCTCTTTCTAAGAATGAGCTTTTGCTGTGCTGAATTTTCATACGCAGTGCACAACAATATTACACCTCATTAAATATATCTAGACTTAGATAAAGGGCCCTAACTCTAAATGAATAAATACAGAAAGAGCGTCATGCGAAAAGGAATAATTCTTTAATAGTGGAAAAAACAGACTTCCTTTGCATGTTTTTACAGTTCTGCTTCACTTCTGGTGTAGTGAAGTGAAGAGTTACTCACAGTATTATTCAGCAGCATTCATGGAAATATTGAAATTAAAGTCACAAGAACTGAAAAGTTTTGCAATATGTACACATTACAGTGAATGTAGGTAATGATAGATGCCCTTTGCAGTGAACTCAAAATATATCAGAGCAAAGAAAGAAAACATTGTTTTATGTTGTCAAATCTTTTGTTATGTAATTTGTGTAAAAACAACAGAAATGTGTTTAATAAACGAAAAGAGTTAAACAAAAAATAAATACAAAAATAACCCAAACCTGAATTTTGAGAACAGTGATGGTGGTTAGCTACTGAGTTGAATTGATTTCAGTAAGTGGCCTGTTCAGGTTATTTTTTACCTCTGGACATGTTGATTAGTCATTTGCCACAATCCACACCTCCAGAACTAAAACGAAAAAGAAGTCTCCAATAAGTCACAGAATCAAGAACCCCTTTACACATTTCACCATTAGAAGCACCACTAAAGCAGTCTAAGAGCAACCACAGATCAGACCAGCAGGGATCAGACCAGAGATCAGGACACACACCGCAACTTTTAATTTCTTTTCTGTGAATATCTCCTTACTTTTAGATGAGCTCTTCTCCAACACAAACTGCAGTCTGGAAAGTGAGGTCATTTTAATGAATACAATGACCGCATCCGAGAAATATGGCCATTCAGCTGACATGTACCAGTATGGAGGGTTCCCCACCAGTGATCCATCTCTCCTTCAGTCAGAACCACAGGAAGATGAGTGGACAGGAGCCTGAATGTTTTGTTTTTTTTAATCACCTATTTCACCACCATTTATAGCAAATCCATATGAATCGTTTTTATATGATCTCAGTGTTAATAAATGTCTTTACCTACTTTTATTAATTTTATTTCAGTTCAATAAATCTTGTTTTTCATTTTTCATTCTGTTTTGTAAAAAGTCTCAGTTCTTTATATGCATTCATAATGGGCTACTGGCACACCTGAGCTTCCCAACACAACCTAATCAAATTAATTATATCTAATTGTTATAACTAACCTGAAGTTTGTGTACAACAATTAAGTAGTGCTGTAGTGAAGTAGTGCTGAGAGATATATATGGGTCTACACTGGTGTATCATGACTTTAATATTTAGTTTTACATTTTTTTACCAGTGTACAATGGACAGATAACAAGCATTATGTCTATGACATTTTACTTTATATCTGGTCTAAGCTTTACCCTTAAAGTGCCAGAAATGGTTCTGCATTGCAATTCTGTAGAAGAAATATTGGTTCTCTAAAAAACCTTGTAATAGACATTTTTAAAATCAAAAATCAAATTAAATGTGTGAATGAAAAGAACATTTTAAAGTTTAAATAATGATGTAAACTTTACAGAAAACATCTTTAAATTGTTAAAGATCTTAATAATTCTGAGTGATTTTTTAAAGTGTAGTGTGCAATGTTCCTTTTGGTGTCACTGTAACTGAAGAAAATGGAGCAAAACAAGCTAGGTCAGGTTTGTAAGACATTTTTTCATCATTGGGTACCAGTACTCAGGAAGAGCAGTTCATTAACATTACTATAACTAAATATCACTTTATCAGTATCAGTATCACATAGTCCTAGTGTAAAGTAAATCCCCCCATAATGTTGGGACCTTGGTTTTACTGATGTTACAAAGTAGTTTTTGCTACATGATTAGCTATCACGGCCACAGATCAAGCCCCAAAAGATACACCCTATCACCTTGTTTACCTGATTGGGCCTTAACTGGTCACTTCTGCACTCCTTTTTTCTCACCTGTGAATATGAGCGAGGTGAGCTCTTTGTTCATTAACAAAGTGTGCAGGCAATAACTGAAGGTACAGGTACCAAAACTGAGAAAGGCCCAGTGTGTCAGTTGTGATCCCAAAACTCACTGCAGACAGGCTTTCAGGCTTCAGATGTCAGCTTTTAAACTGGGCTAATGTTTACAGACCAGTGAATACATCGCTCATGCTGCATAAAAGCTGGAACTGCCCTGCACCAAAGATGATGTCGAGAAAATGGAGAATGAGATTTCCCTCTAGTGGTTTAAGTTAGAATTACACAAAAATACTTTCTGGTCAAAATAAAAACGTCATTTCACATAAACGAATGGACTCACACAATAGAGCACAATAATTAAAAGAGAGTAATTAATGACAAAATGCATCAGATCAGAATGAAAGCTTTTATATTTCAGAATGGGAACCCCAAAAGCAGGACACTATGTGACAACACAAAATGGAACCTAATGGAGGCATTTCACTCATTAAAAAATTAATAGCACTACACCAATGTCTGGATGAAAATGAACTCTGGGGATGTTTAAAGCTTGTAACAGTAGTGATCCACATGGCCATTTCCAATTAGGTAATCTGAGCTATTCTAGAGGACATAAGTCACTTCATCAGTTTTAATTAAAACCCACAAAGTAACTGATTAAAAGGAGAAAGCTAGTTGGGGGAGTGAATAACTAATTTCTTCTGATGCAGTCAATGTTTAAGCACTATGTCCTGCCATTTGGTGAAAGAGCTCTATGGTGATTGGTTGAAACTCTCTCGTTCTTTCTTTCTCTCCAATCCAGATTGAAGTTCCCATGCTGCTCTGGGTTCCCCCTATGACCAGCCTCTCATTCTGCTTTCTTAAAGACCTGCTTAGCAACGATATTCTTCACCCGCAGCTCCTAGAGAGAAAGAGAGGGGGGGTAAGTACAAGACACATAGTGATGACTGGAAGATTAATTTATTTGACTGAACTAGTTCTTTTGAATATTGCACAGACGCTACAATGAAATAAAAAATTATTTCCCATATATCATCAGGACACATGGGACTGAGAGGACACACACGTGAACAGGGGATTAAAAGATTTCAGCAAAACAACAAGAATTTTGTGCATTCAGTCATCAAAGAACCCAAACTATAGTTTGTTATTCACAATAATGCCTCTGTTTCAGCATCTCACAGGGAAAAACCTTTAATCTACTTTTCCTCTCATTCACCTGATCCCTGAGCCTCCAGCGTAATTCATTATTTCCCAATGTTTCTCTTCATGCATAAGATCAATAATCTGTGTATGCAAAGACCAGTGGCAAACACTTTGTAGGGCATGGGGGAAAAAGGGCAGCTACTGCGTAATATAGGACCCCACCTGCATGTAAAAAGCTAAAAAGTATTCGGTGGCACCCCTAGACTGGCAGCGCAGCATCCGTTTGGAAAAACCCATCTATAGGGAACATCATAGGGGAGACTTTAGGCCACAGCATCTGATTTTCCTAGGATTTTTCTCTCTTTTGTTTTCTCCCTCAGAAGAGCATCTGAGAGGGAACTTCATCAGTTTTTTTCACCAGAAAGGCACCTGCCTAAAACCTTAAGTTTATCCCATTGTAAAATAACCTATATGTGGCTCTAGAAGGCACATCAACATCATTTATTCCATGAAAGTGGACTCTAGAGAGCAATCTACAGTCTTTATTGCCAAGTGAATGGCAGCCAATGAGGCATTTCCTCTTATTTTTGCTGCTCTAAAGGGCACTTGAAAGGAAGACGCCTCCATTTCCAGAAAGAGTGTTGCACTATTAGACCAGAACAAAGTTGACTAACCTGATTGCTACTTCCTTGCACATTATTTACACACACCCTGTGTCTTATCCAGTAAGTCACGCTGAGAGACAATCAGCCTGAAACTCCACCTACTAGAAAAGGCTCATGCTTCTTCAACAACATATCTTAGCAGAAGAAAATTCTTAGTCAGCAAATCTTAAACCAAATCATTTTTGTTCACATTGTTAAGTTGCAATAGTTAATTTAGGCTCTGTCTTCAACAGTTTGGGTTCTGTTATGATCAATTATAATAAATTATTTATGTGTATATAAATTATTAATATTTAGTGTGTCAAATCTCACCTTATACCACAATTCAGAATGAGTAGATTATTCTGGTATGTTTTAATAAATGCATGGAAACATAAATGACTGGGAAATTATTACTATTACTATTACCACAATAGTAGAATATAGACAATACTAAACAAACAACGTTTTTTGCACTTCTGTGCTTAAATGGCCACAGAATTATGGCCTGAGAATGTTGTCCAACGTACATCATACTGTATACAACCCTATTATAATATATTGCAATTTAAATACCAAAATCCATTTAGTTTAATTGCAACTGACACCACAGTCTTCATATATATGTAACCCAATGTCTTTTTTACACTGCTAATGTAGGCCATTCTTACCAGGTAGAGCATGTTTCCCTCCAGCCAGTGAGTCCAGCCCCTCCCATCCTTCTCTCCTCGCTGCACACACAGCAGCTTATCACCGTCCCAATCCACTGTGGTCTGCAATACATATGAACAACCAACAAAAACACACACACATACAATGCATATTATACTACTGCATACCAACTGTGAACATTTTCCCATGCAATTAAGCAATATAAAAGTGACTAAATACACACACACCCACAAACAGACCCACACACCTGGCACTTCCTCCCATCAACAGGTCCCAGGTCTTCAGTAAACTCCTTGCCCAGCGTGAAGTCCATGTCGAAGTTTTTGAATGTGGTCATGGTCTTAATGTTCATGTGGCCTGAGTTGATGTCATGCTCGATTTGCTTACTGGGCTTCAGCATGCACACGAACTTCCTCAGTGCAAAATTAACATCTACACAGAGGGAGAGAGAGAGAAGGGGGGCTGTTATCTTACAAGTGGGATGTTTGATGCATCAGTAATGAACGTTCAGACACAATGTTCCATTATTCATGGGTGAAGTTGTGCAGTGATCTGAAAATAATGACTAATAATAATGTTGTGATAATCCCCATTTCCTGATGCTGATACTTTGGAACTGTAACCATGTAAAGAGATAATAACCAGTAAGCTCAAACAGGACCACTGTGTTGACTCTGTCTGCTCAATGTACCCCGGAGTCTGTACCCGTTATAAAATCACCCTGTATTCAGTGTAAGCGATCAGTATCAGTTGCAGGAAATCATGACCGGCTCATTTTCCTACCACTGCATCCTCATGAATGATGCTTATGTCTCTCCGTTGTCCCCCAGAATGCCTGCAGGGCTTTTACTCTGCCTCTCCATGTTGTGATAAAAACTTTTTCATACTGCATTCCCAGCACTTACAGCGACAGTGTAATATACAGGTGAGTCTAGAACTGATATAGAAACCTACAGCAGCCTCTGTGACTCTCCTCGGCCAGGAGAAGGAGCCTGGTGCTGTAGGAGATGAGCTCATAGCACAGGAATGAAGTGAGAAAGAGGAGAAGGAGGAGAAAGAAAAGAAAGCAGTCTTACCCAAAGCAGCCAGATAGGACTCGAAGTTTTCCTGAGAGACCAGGTGGTACAGGCCAGAGTAGTTGGGTTTGGACATCTTTTCTTTTCTGTTTCTTTCTTTTTCGCTGATGGAAATCTCTCCGTCTCCGTGTGCTGTTTCTTTGTTGTGTTTTCTGCACAGATTAGCACATCCTAAGCGGGCTGCATAAAAAAAAGTTCACGCACGCGCCAGCTTTGCTGTGGACCGGAGGATCGGACCGGCTCACCGGAACTTCTCTCTCTCTCCCGCTGCTCGGTTCCTGTAAAGCTGCAGGGCTCGGTTTAACCCTCCCAGGTGCCGGAGCCTACACCATAACACTGAGTAAGGAGAAATGTGTGATTTCGCTTTCAGTCGCGAGGATTCGCATTAAAATCCGTTTTCTGATTCATTCCAGTGAGGAGGCGGTCAGTCAGTGGTCAAACCTGCTGCATCTGAACTCTCTGAGCGCGCAGACACAGAGGTAACGCATTTAGACAAGTACCACCCCTCCCCCTCCCATTATTCCCGTCTCCAATACCCCCCCTGTCCCGTGTCCTCCCCCTGGGTATCAGATGAATGGGCCGCATTTACCAAAGTCTTCCCACGTTTTTTCTTACATTTGTTCTTGAGAAATGTCCTAAAAAAGTCAGTGTCTTAAATAACAGTAAACTATGCATCCATGTGCACCCAAGTCCTATAATATTGTACAACTGTATAACTGAAGAAAACAATACCCAATTACTTTGCACAAACACAGCACTCCACTGTGCATAAATGCACTCTTAGTTGTGCTTATGATTAAATACCAAATAAGAAAACAGTGGTGAATGTCCCAATCTGTGTAAGTGGGCTTTAAGAGAAAATTTCTTCTCAAGAATTAATGAATGTGGCCCATTGTTTTGTGCTATAATAGTGGCAGGCAGTGTTGGAAGAAATACAGAGAAATTACACTTACAGGGAAGTAAATCTATACTCAGGGTGGGCAGTTTTTTTTTACTCTGATATAACATTTATTGAATGTACCAATAGGAAAACCCAAATAAAAGCAACACAACAAGAATAAATAACTTGTTTCTTAACTAATAAAAGACCCCAGTGCAAATTAAACCAAAAACTATTTACAGTCTTTCAGTCCATATGAGAGGAACTCAGGCCCAGAGAACTCACCAGCGTTTCTGCATAGACTTGATGTATGGCTTCCTCCTTGCCTCACCAGAACTCCTCTCTCCCACTGTTAGATTCCTGTAAAGCTATAGGGCTCAGTTTAACCCTTCTCCCACTCTCTCAGGGTGGTGGGGTGTGGTACAGGGACTGATCATCTGGGCAGTTTCTTCTTACTCTAATATGAAATTTATTGGATGTTTTAATGAAAACAGTCCATTCAAATATGACAGCAAGAGGTTGGCCACAGAAAGTGAGAAACATTCTCTGGCTTTTGAGCCTTGACACTCTTTGAAAGTATACTTTACCTTTTGGTAAATGTAATTGGATAAAAGTTAATAATACATTAACTTTAAAGGCCCCAAATCCTTCATTATACTTGAATTTTATTTTATTTTTTCCCTATTTTTTTATCTCATGACCATTTCTATTAAAATATAACCATCTGTTGTGTTTTTTTGTTTATTTGTTTTTTGTTTTGTTACCCTCTGTCCAGGAAATTAACTCAAAAACTAACTAATAAATGAGCCCAGTGCAAACTAAACCAAAAGACTGTCCAGTATTTCAGTTTGTCTGAAATAAGCAAAGGGCCCAGAGAACTCGCTGGCATTTCTGCATAGAGTTGATGTATAGTTTCCTCCTTTCGTAATGCAATTTCAAATTGGATTTCCTGATGCAGTGACTAACTGTGTTAAGAGACAATGGTTTTTTGAAGTGCTCCTGAGCCCAGATGGCTATATTTGTCACAGTAGCAGGATGATTTCTTAGGCATTGCCATCCAAGGACTCGAAGATCACGTACATTCAGCACTGGTGTCTGGCCTTGCCTTTAACATGCCAAGATGTCTCTGAATTTTTGGAATCTTTTACAATATTATGTATTGTAGATGTTGAAAGACTTGAATTTTGCGTTGAGAAATGTTTCTTTTGAACTGATGAACAATTATCTTACAGATTTTGGCACAAAGGGGTGAGCCACAAACCATCCTTGCTTTTAAAGATTGAACCTTTGATAAATGCTACTTTTATACCCAATCATGATTCCTTACCTGCTAAAAATTGGTCTTCTGTGCAAAATCATATTTTACTCTGTCCCACTCTGTTTTGTTGGGTGTGTTGCAGCATCAAATTGTAAATTTGTGTTTATTTACAAAATACAATTAAGTTGCTCAGTAAAATAATATTTTTTTTGTACTTTGTACTTTTTGTACTTTTGTCAGTTAAATAAAGGTTCATGTGAATGAACATATCAAAGTTTTTTTTTATTTTTACTGTATTTTGGATAATATCCTGAGTTTTCTGGAAATGGGGGTTGTAAGAATTACATTCTAATTGTAAGACCTAAAATGTGTAATAACACTAAATCATACTCGTCCCCAAATTTACTATAACTTTTAAATGATGAATTATACTTTGTTATCCCCTTGTTTTGTCTCCATATTGCACAGAAATGGCTTCATAATGTGAGAGTTTAATAATGAAATGAAATTCAGATAAATTTCTTAATTAATGTTTGTCTTTAAAAGTCTACTACTGTACTAAAAAACATTTATTACTTATTACTTTATTATTATTTATATTATTGTTTTTTATTATTATTATTCATTTTTCATTTAGGGATTCACCTGGTTAAAGTGGTACACATACTATATATGGCATTAATCAAAGTCACTAGTAGCCATTACTAGAGTCAGTGGAAAAAAATTGAATATTCCTTTCAGGCTAGAAAGGGTAAATAAAAGAGATAAGATAGTATCCTTTTTCTTCAATGGTGTGCCACTATCCCCAGGGTGAGACCAGGAACTATTGCAACAAGGTCAGACCAATGAGTGGAATTTGCAGTTAATGCAGTAATTGTAATCTCAACTCTGAATCAGTTCAATGAAATTCAAACTGGATGAGTTGCTGACCACCTTGAACCCTAATGCTATTTGAGCGCATCATTGGACAAAATGAGAATGCATAATCAGAGAACCCAGGAGTGCACTACATCTTATTCCCATTACCAGCCCTTTCTGACAGACCCACCCAGTCTAAACCATAATGAATTAAACAAAACAGTCATGGTTAAGCCTTTGTAAAATTAACACAAACACACATACATGTCTTTCCCCCACTTTAGCAACACACAACTCACATGCACATCACTTGACATGTATTCATACAGCTTCATTCGTTCTGCAGACTAGCCATTCACACATATTCACACTTATTTTCATATCAGTTCAGTTAATGTGTTGTAGTTCTCACTCCTGTAAGAGAAAGTCACTGCTCAATATGTGTGAGCACCACTAGTCGTTCTTGAGACAATAGAGTACCAATGTAAAATGGCCATTTCCCAATGGCCCTCATTCTCATATGGGTTTACTTTTATGGGTAAAACCCTTCCTTTGTTCATAATGTTTTATTTTGGACACTGCTTTTTATTCATCATTTGCCTTAGGGTTGACCCACACAATCATGTGTTGTTAAATACCATATACCAGAATATCCAAATACTGTATGTTTGTTTCCTTTGTGTAACGTGCAATTTTCATACAACTGGTGCATATTTTTGAGATCTCACAGATTAATGCAGTACTAAGGCTTATTCCTAAACTGTTTTTCTCAGAATTATTCTTTCTCTACAAACAAAACCAAAAATCTCATCTTCTAGAACACTTGCATTAATGAAAAGTTAATACTTAACACTATTACGATTTTTACAGAACAATCACGAGATTATAAATTGCTAATGCTTTATATTTTTAAACTGCAAAAAATGCTTTATAAAATCAGTGAGTTTTCAATAATATGTACTGTTTAAACCTCTCTCTGGACTGTGTCTTCACAACAAAATAAATATTTTATTCCAAAGAGTAGATTTTTTATAAAAATCTGGCAAATGTATGCAAATGTATGTAGATAACATTTTTATTTGCTTTGGTCTCATTTGCATATCTTATGTTTTTAAGAAACTCCCAAAACAAAAATACTTGTAAGAATATCAGTGCTCATCTGGCAAAGATATTTTGTATCTTATATATATCTGTTGTTTTAAAAAGGTTTGACCTCACTGTCCCAATACTTATGTTTCTCATTAAATCTTCCTTGCAAATTACTGCAGATTAAGTGCAGCAGAATTAGCACACACCAGTTCATCAATCATTAGTCAATAGTCAGAGTATGCTGAACAAACACTTTATTTAAGATGAAAACCACATCAGGAGAAAATCAGTCTGTATCAGTTGTACACTGTCATTTTGGAGGCAAGCAACAAAGTTGGGCAAATTTCAGTTGGGCTCAGTGAATTTAAGAACTTGGATGGTTCATATAAAAAGGTACTCTACAAATCATCATTATCCTAGTTTTATCGTTTTCTCACAGAGCCAGTCTTCTTTTCTTCAGATTTTTGTTTTTTGACATCTTTCTTTCCCTTTGCTCCCAGATTCTCATATGTTTCATCCTTATTCCTGTGGAGAAATGAAAACACAGCGTTTGTCCTTAGCATGTAGATTTCAGGTCTCATGATATTCACACACACTGTGTGAAAACCAGATAAAAGAGCTTAATACTGTGTGATCAATTCCCATTCAAAAAGCAGAACACTAATATAACATCCAATAAGCTTCATTTACAATGACCAAAGCACTGTCCACTGGCAAACTGTTGCAAAACATTTTTATTTACATCTATATACCTCTTACATCTTATAAACCTCTAGCAATATTTTCAAATTATGTGTTCTAGGAATTTTTTTATATTATTTTTCCTGAGCTTTTACAGAGTGTAGTGATTAGATAGTGTGTGTGTATACGTGTGGGTTTGCATATTTTGTAATGCATACATGAATGGCCTAAATTGCTCCAGCCTATGAGCCTCCAATGAGTCTTAGTTATTCATTAGCATTTCACCTATATACAACTACTAAGAAAAACCATACCTGTAAATGTGATATCTGCATGATAAAGATCATACTGTTTCAAAACAATAAATAATCCTGTATAGTTCACATGAATTAACCTATATGTTCATTGATTGTGAATGAATTGGACTGAGCACACAGTGAAGGCTGTATTAAAACTCTAAGGACCGAAGTCATAACCACAGCTGTATGTTCTAATATGCATGCACATATAGAGTTATGCTGTCATTTCCTCAAAAAGGACAAAAAACTGAGAAAGAGTGGACAAAGCCCTGAAGAACTCCCTAAAGAAACACCACCAACCTGCAGCTTAAACCTTCCTCATCTAGAAACAGCTAATCTCCATCTGACGGAAGATACTGATGAGTAGGAAGTCTTTTACTAACTAAACTCAATGTTGGAAATCTGATATGAGAATTATTATTATAGATGAGAGCGATGGGAGAAAGTGATCTTTCAAGATTTCTAGCAGAACTCAAAACATTTTTCTCAGGAGAAACTTAAATGAAACCCGAACCCAAGTTGTTTACTGTTCAGCCTGACACAGTATTTATGCTTCTTGAATAATGGCCACTTTCCCATTGAAACACTTTAAATGTGCTCCAGGAAGAACAGCTTCCTGGACAGAGCTGGTGCCGAGGTTAGAACTGAGTGGAGGCTGACAGATTTCATTTTAGCACTTTCATATTTGTAATACTCATACTAGCCTACACATTTTTTTCAAACACAACTATCACCTGAGCGACAAAAATGATGATCGCCACCCTGCCAGTGATGCAGTGGTGGCCTAGTGGTTAGGACCTTGCCCTTGTAAACAGAAGGTTGCAGGTTAAAGTCCCAAACTTGGGCACCACTGAGGTACCCTTGAGCAAGGTACTGTCCCGCTACACTGCTCCTCAGACACTGCTGATAGGTTGTGGTGCTTGAGTGTGTTCACAATGACAAATCATCACTTTCATTAATTTTACTGCCAGCCCCACACACCCAAACCACTGTCAACAAATACTCTTGCCAATTAACCCCCCTACCCCCAATCACTTACGGTCTTGCAGCTGAATGGAACCATAAATCCTTCTTAAATCTAGTGTAAGTCTTCCCAGAAGAACAAAAGCTGTTACTACAGCAAAGAAGGGGCAAACTCCCCCTGTTAATAGCCTTAACTTTAGAAGGAACACTGGACAAGCAGATGGCTTTATGCTTTTGGACATACAATGTTTTTTTGTATACACCTTCACACTGTAGTTTAAATATGCATAGCTTGTGTAGTTTTTATAGGTCATAAAAGAGTCTTTCAACAATTAATCCTTTCATTGAAACAATGAGTGTGAGAAAGAGACTTGCCAATGTCCAATTAGCCAGTGATTATGACTTCTCATTCTCTCTCTCTCTCTCTCTCTCTCTCTCTCTTTCTTTCTCTCTATCTCTCTCTCTCTCTCTCTCTCTCTCTCTCTCTCTCCCCCCCCCCC
>JBBPDA010132870.1:0-22911 GCA_037974385.1 Arnoldichthys spilopterus
ATGGCAATGTGTCAACTGGGAAGGCTTCATACATGCTTGCTACTGTGGAACACTGGTATTAAAAAGAAATAGTTGGGATAAGATTATGTATACAATTTCCCCCCTTACCTCAAATGCAATCAGCTAAAGAATGGTTGCTGTCTGAAATGTACTTCTTTCAGTTGGCACTGGAGCTTTAAGGCAAATGTAGTTAACGCCTCACAAATTAGCCCAGTGCAGAATCATCACATACTTGCCTCAGACTGCAATAAGAAATCTCAAACAGATTTACTTGTGTGGTGTCTGACCTTGAGTGACATACATAAGGTTAAACAACAGCCAAAGGCATAGGTGTCATTTATGCTGGTTGACAGCCAGTCCATCCCCAAATGTTTGGAAAGATTGTCACCCATCCACTCAGCACCACTCTCCACCATTTTTACCACAGTCTGCTGCATCGTTGAGAAATAGCACCCCCCCCCCCCATCACCCCCACTCTCCAGCCCCTACTCAACAAGAAGTACAATGACCCCTTCGACAAAAGTACATTTTATTGCTAAAAACAGAAGTAGAAAGCTTACTATGGCTTACTGTTGTCTCTTCTTTTGTTCAAGCCATTCATTCTGTGTACACTACCCCTGGCAAAACATTATAAATAGCAGTCCCACTAATAGGACACATTTGTATGGAGCAAGATCAGAGACTGTAACTGACTGAAGTGGTAAAGGATAATTAAATGGGATTTTTCTCAAAAATATCTTATAAAATATTCTCTGCCATAACTGGCACATGACATATTTCACACAAGAAAACAATTTAAGAAATAAACATTTATTGAGTCTTAAACACACAAAATATATATAAAAAGTAAATTTTTTCAATAGAATGCTGGCATGTCTTTTATAAGAAACACATTTATGTTTTCATAGAAAGTTCTAACTTTGTGACGTCATTTGCAGTATAATGTAAAATTTTTATTAAAAGATTTTTAATTTTATTGATTTTACAAAACTGATGAATAATTCAGTAATTTTTTAAAGACGTAAAGTCCTTTACAGTGGTTGGATTTCTTTACAATGGCAGTGACAGGAGTCAATGGTTGCGATGTCTACAACTTTTCTGAGTTGTATATATGTATCGGCAATGGTAAAACAGTGGTAATTCTATAAAAAAGATACAATTTTTAGGTACTATTTTGCCATGTAGTTCTTCACCATGATTAGATTTTGACAAAATGGATTCAGCTCCAACGTGATTTTTATCAAGCAGTGTGTCAGGCATCAGATACATTGTATTAAAAACAAGGCAGTTCCTAAGGCTACATGACATGTACATAAGTTTTTTTTTTATAACAATTGCCATTGACCTACATTAATAACTATAGAGGTTTATTCCAATGTGTCACTAATCATTAAGGCAATTCTCATCAGTTTCACCCAGAAAGTGTAATGACAATGGATGCTTGTTGATATAAACCTTTATAAATGACTATGTAGATTATTGTCTATTTTAACTATTTGGATGTTTGGTTTCTATTATGAACAATTCTGGCTCAGAACTCCCCTTTCAAAACTATCTAAGAATATCTAAAA
This sequence comes from Arnoldichthys spilopterus, assembly GCA_037974385.1. Lineage (NCBI taxonomy): Eukaryota > Metazoa > Chordata > Actinopteri > Characiformes > Lepidarchidae > Arnoldichthys > Arnoldichthys spilopterus. The sequence goes on from JBBPDA010132870.1 coordinate 1,572, forward strand.
CACTAGAATATCTATTCTAGAATATCTTATTGCAGCCCTTGTTGTTTTTATTTCTATAGCAGCTTTCAAAATGCCATAAAATGTATTGGTCCCACTTTATTATCAACTGTCATTAATAACTGTGTAGTTACACACAATGCTCAGCGGTTACATCTTGTCTTTGATGACCTTGAGAAAGTTACTCATGCTTTTATTCCATCTCCTTTACACTATTGCAGTTCACTTTACTTTGGGATTAGTCAGTCATCTTCATGTCATTTTTAGCTGGTTCAAAACATTGGTGCAAAACTTGACTGGTAGAAGGGCTCATTGGCGTCCTGTTCATTTTCCTGTTCAGCTCCTTCCTATATGATTTTCTTATATATCACAATGTCTCTTGATCTCTGAGATCAGCAGATCATTTCCTTCTGGCTGCTGGTTAAAATTTTAGCTGCACCACGATTGTGGGACAGGCAGGTTGCCAAAGTCCCTACTTTAAACCAATGCTTATTTTTATTCACTTGTCTTTAACTTTACTTAATGTGTACTGTCAGAGCCAGGTAACCTCATATGTTGCATGTGTTTTTTGTTCCTATGTTATTACATGATTAAAACTGTAGTTGATACACATGGTTAATTACGTAATTACTACTGTAATCCATCTGTAACAGTGGATATATCATTAGTAGTGATGTTGTTAAGTGTTAATGTGTTGTTGTTATTAGAGACACAATATAACAATTTTATAGCATAAAACTATTTCTATTATTATTATGCTTATATTATGATTTTTAAATGGAACAAGGTCAAGGATGATTATCTAGGCCCAAACATTTCTCAATTTTTCCATGGTTCTACTAATAATAAAATGAATTTCTGGGAAAATGATGGGAATTTGAACCCTTTTTACCTTTTTACAGTAACAGGAATGTGTTTTCTGTGCGTCATGCAGGCGTGAATGAAAATAGGACCACTAGCATTGATGGTACAGTATCCAGGTTTAGCAGTGAAAAGCACTTTCACTTGGTCAAATGTGGCTAACCACACTTACTTTTGCTGCACACTTCCTTCAGGACGGACGGACGAAAATGAAAAAAGGCCTTTGAGACACAGCTGCGGTTGTTCTGAGCTTCCAGCAACATAGAGACATGAGCGATGAATCAAACAATGCTTTGTAGTGCAACTAAAAGATATAAATGGCTCTTTGTCAAAAGGGAGGAGTGCAGTTGGGATGATTCATTTGGCATCTTGTTAAATTTGGGTGAATCAGTCAGTGTACTCCCGCATATGGTGAAAGATTGTACTCTGGAGCGTTGAGCCTCTGAAGAACTGTCATAAAGTGAGAAAGTGAGTGAAGAAAGTGTTGTAGAGTTTACGTCAGGAGCAAGAACAGATTGAGGTTTGGGTAAGAGTGATGTGTATAGAAGTTAGAGCCGTAAGTGTATATGTAGTAGTAACATTAACCACGTGAGGAAAATATAAGAGAGGATACGATGGAACTGAGATTTAGAGCCATTTGTGCACACAGCTGCAGCAGGTGGCCGTACTGATTTGGGCTTTGGCGGAGACACAATCACACCCTGAATCTGAAAAGACACAAAGAGTGCAGTTAACTTTGACTTCACAGTCAGCAATTTATTTGGTAGACATGCAGTTTTGCCCCTAGCTTTTTATTTATGTATTTATTTCAGGTATGGTGGTGGACCCATCACAGCTACTGGTGTTGTTGCATGTACCTGATGACATCTGGCAGCCAGAGCAGTATTGTTGTGTATTTATTTAATTGGTAAAATTAAGATACCAAAAAATCACTTTTTACAAATTTGAAAAACAAAATGCTGTATCATGTAAAATTCCTACTGAAATGGACCTACTCAATTATGGTAATATAACTATAATGTATAGTTTCATGATGATTTTGATCCTTGAGAGTACCTTTTTAAAGAATCCTTATTTTTGTTAAGGCCCAAGAAACTGTGATTAAAGCCTACTAGAAGGAAACCACTTAGGTAGATGCTCCATCAGCACAAGTAAGCTTAGATAAATAGAACTGAGAATTGTAGTTTTGGTAATCATAACCATGCACAAAAAACAAACCAAAAAGCAACACTACAAAGAAAACTAATTATATCCTAGTGGCTATATCATCCAAGTCGAGTTTGGCTGAGCAGCTTGCCCATCTAAAGGTCTGTTTAATAGCTCTGTAGCTCTTAATATATAGTATATAGTATAATATATTAGCAATATAGTATAATATATTAACAATTATAAAGAATGGCTTAAACCTTTTTATTGTAATAAACACTGATGCACAAAACTGAATGAATGCAAACTGGAAACAGACACCCAAGAGTGTAAGGGCAAATAAGTGAGGGATGTCCAACCAAAGACAGATGTGGGTGCAGGTTTTCATTCCAACCAAGCATGTCCTTGGTTGATTGGCTCTCTTCAAATCTTCAAAAAGTCATATTATGCATATTAATGGAACAATTCTTTTAGACTGTTTGTGCATGAAATAGACATGGAAAGACAACAAAAGAGGTACTGCGTCTACAAATGACATTCTATCACGAACAACTTGAGAAAAACAAAGGGCCTGTTTTAAACTGGAATCCCCAACTGTAAAGAGGCTAAGTTCTTTGCTAGATTTTTACAAACTGTTATGTTTGAAGGACAACAGTGGAAGAAAACTTTAGTAATGTTATTGTTATTAATTATCAAACACATTATCTAATGTTATCTACCTCTTGAAGATACTTACTGATGCTGAAAGGTAGAGCTCAACAGCTTAGACCTTTTTATTACTTCAAAGACAGGACCCAAACTACATCCTGGCACACCTGTCCTGTTTGTTAACTCACCGACCACTCGTCCTGGCCTATCTTGGAGCAGCGCACATTCATAGGGAGATTCAGCACGACATCATTGAAGGCCTTTCCTCTCTTCTTGGTCCATCGGAACTTGTCCATGGCTTCAGTGAAAGAGAGGTTGCTATATCTCTTAGGACTCTTTATAACAAAAGGCCATGTCCTGCACAGAGAAAGCAAATTATATTAGAGTAGATATTTAAAAGCTGTGGGCAGTGGTGGCTTACTGGTTAGGGGCTTGCTCTTGTGATGGGAGGATTGCTTGTTTGAGTCCGGACCCAGGTAGGTACTCCTGAGCAAGGTACTGCCCTTCTATGCTGCTCCCTGGGTGCTGTTGATAGCTGCCTGCTGCTCCACATGTGGATGGGTTAAATACTAAGTTCACATTTCATTGAGGTACAGTTTATATGGGGTGTGTTCACAATATTATTATAATGACAATATTTTCTCTGAAATATTTCTAGTTGTAGATCCATTAACTGTAATACAGTAATCTGATTAAAAGAATGCAAATAATCCCAATTCTATTAATTTAAGGAATTTCAGACAATAGCTGAACTTCTTCCCTAATGTTCAGTGGTACAGCTACACTTTAACACAAGAGTGGGCAAATCAAGTAGTGGGCTCTGGAGAGTGAGGTGACATATGAAATGGAAAAAATCCCAAAACTGAAACAAACAAGGACACCATGATGAGGAATAACATCATAACAACAAACATTAATGACAAATAATACAACCCTTTCTTATTAGAAATACAGGCTTTAAGATACATTTATACCAAATAAGTGGAGGATCATTCAAGTTCAAGTTGGTTGTTCAGCAAGTATAGATTAAACTCATATCTCTCATTGAAACAGAAAACACAATACTGTATTTCTAACATGTTTACTGAACATCATCAGAGAAATTCTTCAAAATATATCACATACATTTAATGACTATAATTCATTTACATTGTTGCTTATGTTTGTGGACACGGGCAGCCTGGCGGTACAGTGGTTAGCCCTGTTACTTCACAGCAAGAAGGTCCTGGGTTTGATCCCTGTGTTGGCCACGGATGCCTTTCTGTGCTGAGTTTGCAAGCTCTCCCTTTGTTTGCGTGAGTTTCCTCCCACTGTCCAATGGCTTGTGATTGAGGTTGACTGGATACTCTAAATTGTCCATAGGTGTGAATGTGTGTGTGAATGGTTGTCTGCCTCTGTGTTGCCCTGTGATGGGTTGGTCTCCTGTTCTGGGTGAACTTTTCCTTTGGGCCTGTCAGCTGGGATTGGCTCCCAAAATGGATAAGTGGTTTGGATAGTGAATGAATGAACATCCATGGGCCCCCACATATATATAAACATTTTGGATTCTGCACCTTAAACTCACTCAGTTGGGTTGATGTAAAGTCAAAGTGGTCTTAATTGTTGAGCTTCTGATTTAAATGCTGTGAAGACAAGGTCCAGCCTTATATGTGAAAGTAGGACTAAATATAAGAAATGGAACAGAAAATCTAATGGTTTTTCATCCCCTAACCATTCAAAGGACACTATCTACACAAAGGTCTTAAGCATAAATGCTAATAATTTAATATCTTAACAGTGAGTTTTTTTCTGCAGCAAAAACACACATTAGCAAGAAAATGCAAACAGAAAAGAAAGCAATTAAAAATAATACAATTATTTTTGTTTGCATAAAGTAGTTGATGTTGTATGAGCTGGTTAGAAGAACACAGGTTAGTTCTAGATTTCTACTTGATGTCTCCAGCAATGGTATAAATGTGTGAAACTCAATAAGCAGCACCTGATTTCACCTAATGAAGGACTGATTGAGCCTAAACCAGGTATTTGTTGATGAATACTGCAATACTGGGCTTCTATAAGGAGATCTCTAGAAATGGTTGAGCATTGACACATTGACATACATAAAATACCTGATTTTTGTAAAAATGTTACTTGCATTTTTTTCTAATTGCATTTTTTTGATCAGCCACAATATTAAACCACTAAGTGAACAGCATTGATTATTTCATTATTTTGTTACAGTAGCACCTGTCAAAGGTGGGATATTTTGATCAGCATGTGAACAGTCAGGTCTTGAAGTTGATGTGAGTATCTGAGTCATTTGACATGGGCCATGTTCTGATGGTTAGATGACTGGGTCAGAGCATCTCCAAAACAGCAGGTCTTGTGGAATGTTCCTGATATGTAGTTGTTTGTAGCTACCATACTGGTCCAAGGAAAGACAACCAGGAAATCAGCGACAGGTTGCCCAAGGCTCACTTATGCCCACTGGGGGTAAAAGCTAGCCTGTCTGGTCTGATCACACAGAAAAGCTACTGTAACTATAACCTCCATGTTGTAGCCTATGAAACTGCCAGAACTAACATATTGCAATCATTTTTAACAATGAACTGCAACCAAAGAAGTTATACATGACTGATTCTTAAAGATTTAACTGTAGTGTAGGTCAAATTAAGCTCTTGTGTTAATCCTTCCAGCAAAAACACTGAAAGAGGCAATTTACAGAGGCAAATTAAATTAGACTGGACTCAAGAAAAGTTCCCTTAAGCACGTATAGTTTAACTCGATTTTATCATGTGCCTGGGACCTAAAAGAACTGTAAGGTGTTGTGTGTGTGTGTGTGCATGTGTGTGTGGTGGCTCTGAAAGTAAATCTGTGTAAGGTTGCCTCAGCTAAGCCCTGAAAATACCATTCTTTCCTGCAACTGAGCACAAACAGCTCAGGGCAGCAGGAGGAGATGTAAACACAAACACACGCACACACACAAAAACACACACACACCAAGCTGGACCCATCAGATGGTTCCCATTTTATAGCCCACCCCTACTAACACACACCAAAAAACACACCTCACACCCATCCAGTGCACACACATGCTCCCTCACACGCAAAAACAGGCATTCATTGCACGTAATTTAAAAAGTATGTTTGTTATTGTGGTTTCCAAGATGCCCCTTCTCTTTCTCCCTCTCTCTCTTTCTCTCTCTGTCTATCTGCAACCATCAGAAACAACATTAAAACAGAAAAAGTGATCGATATAATTTTTACAGTGGCTCCTGTCAAGTGGAAGTGAAGTTGACAAGGGCCTTATTGTGATGGCAAGATGAGTCAGGACATCCCCAAAATGGCAGGTCTTGTGCAATATTCCCAGTATGCAGTGGTCATAACCTGTCAAAAGTGGTCCAAGGAAGGACAACTGGTGAAATGGGGCATGGGCTCATTGATGCATGTGCAGAGCAAAGGCTAGACCGTCTGGTCCAATCCCACAGAACAGCTGCTCTGGTATGTAAAATAAATGCTGACTCCGATAGAACAGTGTCAGAACACACAGTGCAAGTAGAAAGTTGTTTATGGAATCACAACTAATTCTTACCAGACAGGTAAGATATCTCCATGTAAGATATCTCTCAAACTAAATATAAGGAAGGAAAGAGAAAAGCCAGCAGTCACTTGAACTTAAAGAGCTGCAGGATGACCTGGGCGCAGCAAGAGCAACAGCTTCCCAGAGAACAATAAACAGTGAATTACATTGTAATTAGTAGTTATTAATATGTGATATATGAATACTGTTTTGATAACACGTTATGAAATATAAGAGTTCTTTGGGCGATGACAATAAAGAACCTTTAAACTGTAAAGGAGGAGAGAACTAAAAGTGGTTCTTCTATGGTATTGCTAAAAAAAAAAAAAAAAAAGTCTAATCTAGAAAACAGGGGTGCATAAGAGGGCTGGTGTCCAGCACAGTTTGGCAGTTTGGTCCTCAAATGCACTTGCTTAACCTGGTAATTAACAGGTAAGCTAAACCAGGTGTGTCTGTGCAGGCAGATCACCAAACTGTGTTGGGCACTGACTATCTAGGACTTGGGGACCCCTGCTATGGAATGACAGTGAAATATCTTGAAGGGCACATATCATGAAAAAAAAACTTAATATATGATAAAATAAACAAAGCTAATGGTACATAAACACTATATTTTAAAACCTGCAGTAACGCTCATAACCTGTCATCTAGTCATCAGTCCATATAGTGCATATATACAAATATCGCTGCAAAAACATCCCATTTTAAATGACCTGTTTCTGTGATATCACACATTTACATATATCCATCTTAGTTCTAAGTTCTAAACAGTGTTTCATTATGGATTGTTTTATGAATGAGGTAGAATGCAAGATAACCACACAGCTACAGAGCTCATCATATCAACATATTTCAGTCTTAAAGGCAGAGTAAAACAAAAAGCTTTATTAAGGAATACAGAGAGGTTGAAAAATGGTCATGTAAAAATGAACAATGACTGTTTTTGGTAGAAAAAACCCCCACAAATTACTTAAGTGAACCTCATAGTAAAGATATTGATTTATTGATGACACAGAAAAGAGGATATGAAATCTTTTGTTTTAGCTCTTTCTAATAATGAATGAATGAATGAATGAATGAATGAATGAATGAATGAATGAGGATTGTCATTTTATTCTGTACGGCTGTGGTTGGATATGTTAATGGAATCAAATAATGTTATGGGGGTTCAGCCGATTGCTACTTTCTTAAACAATACAGAGGCACCACTGGTATTTACGATGTGGCACCCTTTGAAATGCAATATCCTCCTTCCTAAAGGGGGGATTAAGTAAACAGTCTACTGTCTCTCAAGTATAAAGTCACATACTGTATTATCATGACAACATACCAGGTATACCATGACTGGTATCAAATGAATGCACATTCCATGAGGAATCTCATGGAGTGATTTAATCACTTAATGTTCTGTGTACATTGTGTTATGTCATCTATCTTAACTGGTCATTCTGAGAGGCTTGGAGATTGGTTATTGGCTGGTATAACTGTTTGATGTTCAGGAACCATAGTGATTAGCCGGTTTGAACATCTGAAGGTAAACATAGATGATCATTAGTTACTCTGATGTGTGCCTACATAAGGGTGATTCACAGAGTATCACCTTGGAATAATTTCCCCGATGCTTGTACAGCATCGTAATATGTGATTATGGAACATTTTCCCCGGTGCCGTTAAGGTATTGTCATATTTGCTTATGGAATACACTCATCAGTACTTTCCAAGGTACTGTCATGTTGCTTTTGGCAACTTGTGTAATTTAAGGCAATGTAATGGTAACTATACTGTTAAATTATCCTTAATGTTACTACTTTATAATAAACCACTGTTATTCTGCTAAATGGATTTCCTTTAATGCCGTTAAAGTTAAGTTAACAAGACGGAGTGTTCCTCACCTATTTCAGAGAGAACCTTATGGAATATCTTACTGAATAAGTTATAGTAGTCCAATGAATAGGATATATAATATATAATAATAATAAATAAATAATAATAATATATAATCTCAGTCCAACACATACTAAACGAACTGGATATCTTAATGTGGGTAATAGTATGGTTAATATTGGAGTCAGATAGCATGCAATAGTGTGCTCACCGTTGTTGGTCGGGAACAAACATACAAACTGAAGGGGATGAGGTCGAAAACAAAAACCCTACAATTCTCTGAGGCTTTTATCCTAACTAGAGTAGCAGGGAATGATGGAGCCTATCTAGCTGGAGGAAAGTGAAGGTCGAAGCAGAAACCCATGTTGACTGGGGGAGAACATGCAAACTTCACACAGAAAGCACCCTGCCCTGCGAATCAAACCCTGTATGTTGATGGCTAGCTAGCAATGATTAAAATTGAAAAAAAATTGTTATACTTAAGTAGAAGTTTAAAAACACAAGAAATTAAATTAAAATTGTAGTTAAGTACAGTTGTTGCCACTGCTTCCATGGTATAGAGCAGTAATCCGTTTTATCAGAAGTGTGGACTGGCCTAAGTGTTCATGTCTGTTTTCTTGCTCTGGCGTGTTTATTAGCACCAGGCATGGGTAGATTTTACATGACTAGACCAGATGTCTGGGGCAGTTGCACAAACAGTTTGTTCTCTCTATCTAGACGAGAAACAGCATTTGCTGAGACTAATCAGGGTGTTCTTGTAAGAAGATCTCTAATGTTTTGTGGCATTTAAGTCAGTGATTGGGCCTCTCATATAGGGTGAACCCTTATAAAAGTGAACTTATTACATTTCCAGTGGCCAAAAGCTTGGGCTGCATAATCTTGGTAGAACTGAACCGCATAGTTTATGAAATGACTCGACCAGCTATGTCTGATGCATCCTAAACTCAAGTACCTGCAAACTCTCTGGAGCTGCAACACTACAGTAACCAGCACTGCAGTGAAGCCTTAGAGATAGTATTTAACATAGTTGGACAAGCTTGAAAGTCTTTTCAGGGGCTGCCAAGAAAGCAGCATTGATACTGCCTGCCAGAAGACCACATTGATACACATAATTGCTGCCTGTCTTTCTTTATTATGTCCAAACTATGTGCACTTTTGCCAGCTTTGCATCTGTTCGGTTATTAATGTGCCCTTTTTGCTTCTGCTTGGCAGAGAATAAGCTTTACCTTTTCAAACTTTAAAAATAAAACTGTACATATTGTAAACTTGTACAAACTGAGACTCTGTGGTTCTGCTTATGTCACCTTCTATAACAACATATAAGGGAACTTCAGGGAAACCAGCCCCCCTCAAGAACTATGTCCATTTACAGTAAAGCTAGGCCATATATCTGCATAGGTTTAGCATGTACTGGATGTTAATAAATAAACCTATGCAAACTGAAGAAATCAACTGGAACAGCAGTGAATTTCTGTTTTATAGCATAAAAACGAGACATCTTTCTCCAGTGGTACCCTATCTGGGGTAAGAAGCCCCTCTATTTAATACTGTCAGTCAGTAAATCATATAGATTTTACAGAATGTGTGATTTATGAGTAAAATTTTTGTAGAAATTGTTGTTTATCAAAGTGTAACTATCAGGACAGGCCCATCATACAGGCCTTAATTCTTTTAGTTTCTAGTTAATTTTCCCTGTCTGTTTAGCCTTGTTTATTTATGTATTTCATGTGTGCCTTAGCCCCACCTTAGTTTTACCCCTTCCTCAGCTGTTTCTAGTACAGTTACCTCCCATGCCCAGGTGTCCCTTGTCTTGCCATGTATTTAAGTCCTCGTGTTTCACTATGTCCTGGTCTGGTATCATTAACACCGTCGTCAACAATGTCATATCTATCCATTATATCTGTTTCATATTATTCCATGTCTGGTAAGTTGTTGTTAGCCTTAAAGTCTTTTGCTTCTGTGTTTCTTTTCAGTTGATCGAATGCTTTGCATTTAATAAATGCACGTTACTTCCTGTTTCACAACCTGATAGTTAAATTACACATTAACAACATTATGTTTTTAAGATGAAATTTTAACTAAATAATATTTTTGGAGCTAAAGATTCAGACTTGCATGTGTGTATGTGTGTGTTTGTGTGTGTGTGTGTGTGTGTGTGGGGGGGGGTGCTGCTTATTCTAAAAATTAATTAAACATTTTCACTAATAAAAGAATCAGCCTCCCCCCCCCACCCACACACACACACACACACACACACACATATATATATATATATATATGGTTTAATAGTATTTATTTTTAAAGATACTGTACATAAATACATACAATGCTATAATTTAATGACGAAAAAACATTCCAGGTAGAATAAATCCCAGGCATGAGGTCATCCCACTTATGTTTCAGGATGAACTGGATCACAGACACTTAAAAATCTGTGTCAATATTACATTTGGCCCCAGCATAGGATCAGGAAAGGTGAAGATCATTCCCTGGGGGGTGTCTTTCTCTAAGTTACCTTATACCTCTATTTAAAAAAAAAACTAAGGACACTTAGAGGGGCAATCTCTCTATGTCATCCTCTAGAGGTCATAAATTCTGGCACTCCAGCACAGTTTGGAACTGTTCCTGCTCATAAACGCGTACTATATGCCATTCTCAGTTCTTGCATCATTGAACAATTTCTGACTATAGCATTAGTCTTAGCTGGATATTTTGTTGATGGATACCTCTATCAGAGACACAAATGTATGTAAAAACTATATTTATATCTTAAACTTGCGCATACTTCCTAAAATTCCCACTGAACGTGACACTAGTAACATTGCAGTGAAACCAAAAACTACCATGCCCCTACTATGTCAGTGCCATTCTGGTGCTGGGATTGCTCCACCACTCACAAAATATCTGGGTATTAGAAGTACTGAGATCAGAAACTGACCAGGAGTGTAGGTAGAAGGCGGTTCATGACAACAGGTGGCCTACAGTCAGTAATATGACAATTACATAGAAAACCTATACAATCACCACTGAGTGAATGCACCATGTTTCTGTTAAAGTGGATGCTGTTAGTATAATCTGTTAAAGTCATGAATATAGGCAACAGGTTGGGTTGCACTTACGTAAGAGGGCTCTGAATTTGTTTAACTCCAATGAATTTGAGCTGGCCGGTGATTTCTGGGAGGCTCTCGCACCTGGCCAGGTTGATTCTGGGGTAATACAGAAGGTAAGATAAGCACATCTCATCCCTTGTACTCAGACCACCCTGTAGGAGACACACCACATTGAGAAACACTTTCAGACAAAACCTTCCAAAGTTCCATCAGTGCAATTCAGCTCAATTTATATCACTGTCTATCTATAAAAATGCAGTAGCCACCAGTAGCAGCCGCTGAGAAGCCTGAATTTTGTCCACTTTTTGTCCATGGAATATGGGTAAAAAAATGCAAAGTAAAGTTTTAGTTTAGATGGACAAAAACAGTAATTTTACATGAATCCTTAAAAAACACTTCAAATCTTCTTCTGCCTTGTTCTGCTTTTTACAGTGCAGACAGTATCAGTGTATAAATATCATATAAACAGCAGATGATAAGCAAATTGGGGGGTTGAAGGAATGGGGGGCAATCCCCCTTTTGACCTGCTTGATTGATTGGCAAATGTAAACTTTTACACAAGTTGGTTAATGTAACTTCCCCCATTAATACCAAACTTCTACTTTTACCCAGTATTTTACCCACCAATCTGCCATAACATCATGACCACCTGCCAAATAAGTCCCCTCATGCTGCTGCAATAGCTCTGTCCATGGCGCACTGTGTGTTCTGACCCCTTTCTATAAGACAGAGCTTTAACATTGTGTGCAGCAGTAGCTCTTCTGTGAGATCAGACCAGCCTGGCTAGCGTTCACCCCCCACATGGGTGCCCATGACCTTGCAGATTCATAAGATGTCCTTCCTTGGATAACTTTTAATACTGCTAAGTATTGCATACCTGGAGCACTCTACAAGACCTGCTGGGGATTCAGTCATCTAGAACATCACAATAAGGCTCTTGCCAAAGTGGCTCAGAACTATACAGTCACTCTTTTTTCTGCTTCCTAGAACTAGAACTGACTGTTCACTTGCTGCCTAATATTGTCACCCATGCAGGTGTCATTGCAATGAACTAAATAGATAGTCAGTGTTATTCATTTAACCTGTCAGTGGTGTTAATGTTATGGCTGGTTGGTGTTGATATCATGGCGTCATGTATTTTGAGTCCATTATGTCTCAACATCATTTGATTTACTGCTTGACTACTCTTTTAATTTGGGCTCAATTAAACAGGCCAAGGCTACAAACATATCCTATTACATTTCAAGCTGATCAAACCTTTCTGAACAGCAAATCTGTGACTGTACCACATGCATTAGCAACAGTCTGAATGCTGATCTAGGATTAGGTTTCATCTAGGCCAGCGGCATGTAGCGATCTGCACGCTAGCTCAGAAGCAGCGCCTTTGTGAATATAGCCCCAGTGTTTTGGCCGTGCCATTTACGAGCGGTGAAGCGCCTCCAGAGGGAAAGCCTCTCAGAGTCCACGGTCTGTTCCTCTGCTCTGCAGCTCATTTTGATGTGCCTGTATGAGGCGGTGCCAGCGACCCGATCCATCTGCTGTTTGTAGACATGCTGTTCAGCCAAGAGCCAGCAGGCTTTAGCACACAGGTCTGAACCTCCCCTCCCAGTCTAACCTCTTTAGCAGCCTGAGTGAATGTGTGTGGCTTCATTGAAACATGTTACGTTGTAATCTGCACATTTTCTGCACAGGCAGCTTAACACACGAAAACTTCTCAGAGAGTATTATCAAACAGCAATTTCTGTCTTTATTGGAATTGGGAAACCTAAAAGTTCATTATGAGTTCTTATGAAACACTGCAATGTGTGTAATTCACCTCACTTCAATGCTGATAATACAATGAGAATGGGGAGTCAGCCAATTAGCAAGCAATCAGTTTCATGACATTTTGCAATTTGCGCTTAATTTCCATCATTGACTCCACTCATCCCAGATAATTGCACATAGTTCTGTTCTGTTTTTGTTCACAGGCATGGCTGAACTGAGTCCCATAAGAAAAATGAGAGAGACAGAGAGAAAGAGAGGAGTGAGACAGAGAGAGAGAGAGAGACAACACAGCACAACACAGAGACAACCACAAAGTGGTCTACACAACACAGATTACTGTCATTTCCTAGCTTTTCAGACATGAAAACTGCATATGTTAGCCTTACAGGCTCAACACAAATCGTAGCTGCCAAAACATCTTACCCAAGTCATGTTCCGTCTGCCTTTGGTGTTATAAATGCATTCAGTGATTAGAGAGTCCCCCTGGATAACGAAAAAATGTGTCAAAGTATTTAAACAGATACAAAGCAAGAAATTCAGCAAAACTGTTTAGCATTCATAAAATTATATACTACTTGTCAATTAGAAATGTACCAATTATCACCTTTTTTGGCTGATCATGATTTCAGTTTCTGGCCATTTTATTGCCTGATTTTAAGCTTTGAAATACACCAGCACATATACTGCACTTTGAAGAACCAGTTGCTTTTTGGTTTTTTGATTTTTCTCCCCAATTTAGTTGTCTCCAGTTTCATCCTTTAGCTTGGACTCCTAAAGGCACATGGTACCACCAGAACTGGGAGCGAGAGGGCGAGCACATGAGGCCAACCACTACATATTTTTAAAACTGCTGCTAACTCAAAACTATTGGGCAGTGTAATGCGCCTGGTTCTGTTATGTCTTGTGCTGGCTAGCATCATGCGATGTGATGGGGGTGTGGGTGGGGTGGAATTGAAGGACAGGCCACCCAGAGAGCCAGTTGTGCTCTCTTGGACTCCCAGCCATGGATTGCCACAGCACCACCAGGGATCCAACCACCAACCGTCCAGTGGATGGGCCAATGCTTAGACCCAGATTGGCCAAAACCAAAATAATGGGCTGCCTGATTTTCGACTGTGTGTTTGGAAAGAAATTTTGCCAATTTTCTTAAAATCTTAAAACCTGAAAACTAAGGCAAGTCTAAGGCAAAAATATCCTGATTGTAACAGGTAACCTGAGTACATTGAGGCATGATACTGAGATTAAGCAGGTACAACTGAAGCACTAGGGTACTAACAGGCAAAATGTGCCGCTCAGGCCGGAGAGGCTGGAACTCCTGGAAGTTGAAGTCAAATTGGTCGTCTGAGGCCAGAGGAGGCAGCTCGACCTTCTGACGAAAATGCCGGGTCCTTATTGCTCTGCCCGCCAAGTGAGCGTGGAGAAGTGCCGCAAATACCCACACACCACTGGGCATCTCACTGTCCAGTGACTGAGCGGGAAAGAAAGAGAGAGTTAGAGCAGTGGTTTAATTTTAATGCTTGTCTATTATGAATGAACTATATGATAAGTACCTCTCTCAATATATAATCCGGATGAAGGATGACAGAAGCTGCACTGAAGCTTGAGTAATTGGGTACTTTTACTAAGATTTGGAGAAAGGCAATTTTTTCAGAAAGGCACTTAAGAGGTGGTTTCCCATGAAACCTCAGAAGCTTTACACAGAAAAAGTAAGGGTCCTGAAATTATTTTTCCTCTCCCAGTGGTGGACTGTAATTGGTAAAATTGACAGCAAAAATCATCAGTTAAGTGATAACAGGCTGTACACTTTAATTTTGCTATGATGTAAAGATTGCAATGAACATTTACATGATTTCCCCAGCCAAGACAGGAGATTCTGAACATTCATTGATATTCAGTTGACTGCAGTGACAGAAAAAAAATGTAGCCTCAGTCTAGGTTCTAGGTTCAGTCACTGATGCTAAATTACTAGTTTATAAATAGTTTATGAAAAATTTTCTAATATTAAAAAAGTCACCAAAGGAAATCAGTAGATTTTCATGTCACATGAGACTCTTCAGATAAGCCTTTCAGCTAATCAGTACAGAGTAATAAAGACTTGTTTGCAATTCTATGCAATATTTTTTCTTCTCAGTGGATGATGTACCAGGATGATGGTTTGTCAGAGAAATCCATTTTCACAGTTCTGGCCTTGAAAACTGTTGCTGTACCCAATCTGCACACTCTTTCTGCTTTCTAATCACATTCTTGGGCTGATTGTGGCTACCACTGTGGGCAGTGGTGGCCTAGTGATTAAGGACTTGCCCATGTTACAGGAGGGTCGTGGGATCCAGTCCCAGGCCAGGAACCACCAAGATACCATTGAGCAAGGCACTGGCCCATTTCAATGCTTCCTGAGCTGTAGATGGGTTACTTGCAGAGGTCGCACTTCATTGTGATGCGCTTTGTGTGATGGGGTGTGTTCACGATGACAAATAATCAACATAAATGTATATTTGATGTAATTTTCTTCTAGTTTAAGTGCATACAATGGGTACTTGGGATTACCTCTTCCAGGCACTCTTGAGTGCAGTGTCCCTCAGTGATGTACTCCTGCATGCCAGGAGGCAGCATGTGATAAAGGCTGACCCAAACACCTGTCTCTATCACCCCTGCGTCATAAGTCCGCAGTCTGGGGGTGTAGAACAAGCGCAGGCCTGAGCTATCCACCACTTCTGAGAGACAAAAGGAAAAGAAAAATAACTAGCATGTGACTCCAGTTAGAAACTTTATAAGGACACAAATGGTAACAATGTTCTTCAACAGAGGAAGCTAGTTCTTGGAGCAATTGGGATGAACAACAGCATGTCGCCCACAACAATAAGCATAAGTAACAATGAAGATGATACACACAAGCAACATATTCCTTAACAGAAAAATAACAAATAACAGCTATGAAACCGATGCTAAACTACCTCTTGCATAGAAAAAACCCAGTTTTAAAACATAAATCCAAATACTTGGGACATGCAATTGCAATTGTCTAAATTAAAAACAAAGCTCTTAAATAAAGAATGCTCATAAACTGGACTATGCAGAGATGCATTTGACTCTATATGAGCTCATCGAAGGCCTTTAAAAGTACATTAATAACAGTACAAGAACTAGGGTTGGGCTGATAAACAATGGCTGACAGTCATCATCGCAATTTCCACTGTGATTCTTTTTGGAAACAGTTGGCAAACAGCTTTTAGGTGCATTACTGCCACTGTCCTAACTATCCCAATCAACTCCCATGTCATTGGCCATTGCAATGTTCCAGTGTAGACATATGCGAATTCAATTTACATCGCCCAACCCTGGTGAGAATAGGTATTATTATTATACAAGTACATAACTCCAGTATAACACTGACATAACCATGCCATAAACAGGTCCTGGCAGATGTCATATGCTGTCTGAATGCTGTCATGAATTGTCATAACAGAGAATGACTATTACTATATCAGTGTTAAATCACTGTAGCCATCATCATTTATGTCAATGTTATGATATCAAACATTACAGTAACTCATGACAGATTACTTTTTGACCTATTGGTGTACCTGTTTGTAAAGCTGGGTTGTCAAAGTGCACCTCCATCAGCACATAGACTGGATCAACAGCAGTTCCTATCGACATTCCCACGTGTGGCGGATAAGTCAATCCCTACAACACAAATATTTTACAAATTTATACAAGATACAGATCAGCAGTGTCAATCTCACTTTCTCTGACTGGGTAGACTGGCTCTCCCTCCCCTCTGTCACTCAGAGTGATGACAGCTACTGCGACAGATACCACATCTTTCAACCAAGTCTAACAGACTTGGTGAGTTGAATTGTCCTCCAAAATGAGTTAAGCCTCTTCATGATGTTATGTTAGCAGTGACATGCTAGCCTTCACCCTTCCAGCTTTGTAGTACTGCTTTCCAAGAGAGGGAGAGCATGTGGGAATGGGCCTTGACTACATTCCCATCTTGTACCATTTACAGTATTGGAATATAGACAAATTAAGGGAAATAAAGACACCAAGCTCAGATATAGATATTATTATAATAATTAATAATTGATTAAGCCATTCCAACATTTATGTAGTTCAATATCTTTACTAAAAATGTTGTCTGTTGATGGATTTGATGCATTGTTACCTACTAATCATATATGTCCAGTAGTTAGGAATGATGCAAAAAAGCTTTTACAGTGTACTAGTGTGATGGAGAAAGATGTCTGGGTACTCTACTGCCTCTCACCTCTCCGCCAATGGCCCAAGCAAAGATGACAGTTTCACAGGTGGTAAAGGAGTCGGGCATGTTGGGATGAAAGCACTCATGGCCCCTGTTGAGTTCGCTGTCGTTCAGTGAGTTGTCACACTGGTAGAGCAGAATGTGGTGCACCAGATTTTCATGGCCTTTCTCGATCAGTGGCTCAATCTGTAAGTAAATGCACCACACAGGGCTGTAAGAGTTGCTCTGTGTGAAGAAAGATAACTCCTGTGGCAGGGTCAGGTAATCTCCTGTCCTCCTCTCTCCAGTTGTTCTTTAGGGTTTATAGCTCTGCAGCAGTAGGTATATCACCACACTCACATGCAGGATACTTCATGCAAAGTATACACGGATCAGCCATAACATTTACACCTCCTGCCTAAAATTGAGTAGGATGCCCTCGGGCTGCTGAAACAGCTCTGACTGTGGTGCACTGTGTGTTCTGACCCCCCCCTCTTTTTTTTTAACCAGAGTCAGCGTTCACTTTTAAAACCATAGTAGCTCTCCTGTTGGATTGGACCAGATGGGCTAGCCTTTAGTTCCTACATGCATTAGTGAGCCTTGAGTGCCAATGACCCTGTTGATGATTCACCAGTTGTTCTTCCTTGGATCACTTTTGGAAGGTACTAACTACTACACACCTGGAACATTCCACAAGACCTGTCGTTTTGGAGATGCTCTGACTCTAGCCATCACAGTAAGGCTCTTGTCAATTTTTTTTGTCAGATTTTTATGTTCATCCATTTTTCCTGCTTCCAGCAGTTCAATTTTAAGAACTCACTGTTCACTTGCTGCCCAATATATCACACCCCCCTGACAGGGGCCATTGTAATTAAATAACTAGATAATCAGTAATATTCTCTTTACCTGTCAGTGGTGTTAATGTAATGGCTATTGGTGAATATTTGAGTTGAAAAAAAATAGTAAGATTGCTTGTTATCACATGCCTTTTTAAGGGTACTATATGTACAGTGTTTATTTCTAGTTATAATTGTAATAATTTCATTGTCTAGTACACTGGACATTTGGAGACAAATGAAATAAAGGGTTTCCCCTACTGTTAAATAGGCCAAACAGCCCATGCTGTCAACATAATATGCCATAACATTACACGGATGCAGATAGTAGGAAGAAAATTTAAGATGTAAATTATCAGGCTGATATTTGCTTCTTAGCAAGAGTTTGGTACCACTTTGCAATAAGACTACCCTATAAGTTTGTGAATGGTTTATAATAAGTTTATTTATCCATAATTATTAGGTTACAAATGCTTAAAAAGTATGAATAAGCAATTACACATACATTAAAATGTAATGCCTTGGAGGAGGATGGAGATGGGGTGGAACTTTTACATCCACAGAGCTTGTAAACTCTAGGGGTTGTGATTTGGGTGAAATCTGTTCAAAGGCAGTATAACAACATTTTAATTGTGTCATAACTGCTTATTAATGTCTTTAAAACTTATAACTATTAATAAACTATTTATAAACAATTCATAACCCCTTTTATAAGGTTAGTGTTCTTGTAAAGCTGTCCCATACGTTTTTATCAACTATTTTCTAATTGTTGGCCAGAATGCAATTCCCATTCAATCCTCATACTTATAAAAGCACCAAAGTCTGGTATGGATCCAGGTGCTGATAGAACATATAGGGACAAACCCTTGAACAGGGGCAATAATAATGAGAAGCTCGCACAGTGTCTTTTATGAGAGCACCAGCAAAAGCTCCCCCTTCTGGATGTCTGCAGGCATTAGCAATTAGCTTCTTATAGGACCCTTTAAGGCCTAAAAATAAAAATTGGATCATTAATAAAGTTTTTAACAAAAACGTGTTAATAATGCAAAATATTGTGTAACTTTGGGTCGTGTGTAGTGTATTCATTGTATTTTACAAAATAATTCTGCATGGTGATACCACTCCACAACACATCAAGCTTCAAGAAGTTTAACCCCTCTGCCCCCAAATAAAAAAAAATAAGATAAAACATTTCAAATCTTTTTGAAAATGCAAAATTTTCTTAAAATAACATAATAACTGCCATAAGTAAAACAAGGCCTAAAGCATGCACTAAAACCTTTCCTTCCTGTTTACTGGTTCCTGTTGAACAGCCATGGTTTATTCCATGCTAAGTTCCCTGGAACACTAATCTTGGAGACTCAAGCAGTGACTTGTCCACTGGTGCACTCGACCACCATCCACAACTGCCTCCATTTCTTCACTGTTTCTTACATTAACTCACTCATAAAAAATAAATATGTCTTAATGTGCATCATGTGTTGTGTAAATAATCATTAAAATTACATATAAACTTGAACATCAGCTTTAGAGAAATCCAGCAGTCATTCTCCAATATTTTTATTTCTTTTTTGCTTTCATCCATCATTAGAAACATTACTACAACCTGTGTCATAAATTCCAGTCCCACTTTATATAAAGTGTCTATAGCAACTATGCAATTATACTGTAATTATGCAACAGCAATGTAACTACTGGTAATGTAGCTTAAGGAAATATACATTTATCAGCTTCTGATTTTATACATGTAATTACCTGTTATGATATTAGGATTACAGCAGCTCATACATGTGAGCTGTGCTGCTGCAATCCTGACAGCAACAGTTATTACTTTGTTGTTTATGTGTAATTTTATAGTTATTATGAGCATTTAATTTGAAGTGGGGCCTATATTGTACATGGGCCAAAATAAATAAGCAGCTAATAAAGAGGCTGTATAGACCATACGGGCCCTGATAACACAGGCTTATAGTATGTCTGTGTGTGTGTATGTGTGCGTGAGGAAAGCAGGGGCCAGACGTGTGAGCTAAAGTTGGACCTGAGTGCTCTGGAATAGGAAATAAGGGATTTTGGAATTAGTTGCTCCTCACAGTCGGGGATTCTTTTCTGTCCGAGCAGGAATTCTAAATAAAAGCCTTCCCAACAGGCTGATCTGTGTGCCTCTCTCCAGAGGGTTTCCGCTTGGAGCAGCGGGACGCAGGACCAAACAGTGGCCGGATAAATATTCAAACATCTCTTTATTTCTCTTCCTCTCATCTTATTTGCGCACGGGGAGCCAGTTCAGCTCTGAGGCTTTAAAAACCTGATGAATTGGAGGAGACAAACATGCAACTGAGGTCTAATAAAAGAAATACACATCAAAGCGGTGCTAGTATGCATGCAGGGCAGCCGTCCAACTGCGACTGCTTACTCCTGCATTACTTCTGTGTTAACATGACGACTGAAGCCTCAACACGGGCTTTAATGGGATAGAAAGGGTATAAAGTGATCAACACAGCAGAAACTCGTTTAACTCTTTGAAGTCTCCACTATTGCCAGCAATGACAAAAGCATGGTGTATTTCATTGTTAACTGCTGTTCAGCTGTAATTAATTTAAACAAGTGGAGAAATGCTGTTGTAGGTGCTGACTCTACTGTTAGTGTGAAGGTTATTATTTGAATGTGTTGAAAATGACTGTTGTGCTCAGAGAGAAATATAAACATTTTGCCATGTTTTTCTTTTGATCAACATACAAAACAAATGGAAAAAGCTCTTGATGCTTATGGTAAATCCAGCCACATAAATGTGTTATGAAATATTATATTCAGTTCTGTTTAGAAGAGAGAAATTAGTTTGCATAGTTTTGAATTTTCTACAAAATATTTATTATGAAAATTTTTTATATTTTCTAAGAATAAGAAACGTTGACAATATTTCACTTTAATGTTTAAACATTATTTACATTCTATTTTTTTCTAATTAATAATAATAATACTGAAATTAGTAATAATAATAACAATAATAACAACAATAAAAATTCTAATAATGTAAACATTAATTTTACAATACATACTACTAATTTATTACAACTATTATTATTATTATTATTATTATTATCATTATAGTATAAGTGGTAGTAGTAATCATATAGTCATTTAGTAGTATTACATTTACTAAATTATTTATTTTCTTGCATAATACTACTACTACTAAACTAGTACTATACATACATACATACTACTACTACTACTACTACTACTACTAATAATAATAATAATAATAATAATAATAATAATAATAATAATAATAATA
>JBBPDA010132903.1:0-22897 GCA_037974385.1 Arnoldichthys spilopterus
AGATCGTTCAGTGCTTTATAGGTCAATAACAGTATTTTATAGTCAATGCGAAATCTGATCGGGAGCCAATGCATATTAGATAAAACAGGGGTGATGTGATCGTACCAGGACCTTCATTCCTGAAAAAATTTTTCCATGAAATTTACATGTTTTTTTACAGTCCATTTATTTATTTACTTATTTTGCCTTGAGCAGTTTCCCATTTAAGGTTATAAAATACAACAGATTTAAAAAAAAAAAGTTTTCATAAAAAAAGGGTGGGATGGTGTGAAATGCTCCATCCTAGAGAAATTCTTTGTGGTGGTGAATGGAACCAGACATCTGAAAGCTCCCTCACAGAAAGGTCTTAGTTATAAAGACGCTACCTGATGCCTGAGTGAGAAGATTTTGGCCTAAACACAGGGTTTACAGAAACCTGAGCATCCAAATCAGGAGATCAGTCCCACAGAGGACACTCCCACGTGACCGACGTCTAGTGAGAGCAACAGATGCTGCATGTTCCATCTAATGAGCATGTATATCAATATATCATACATACTGTACAGCTAGAGGTTCAGCTCCTCAGTGATTGGAGCCTCTTGCTATTGTTAAAATGCTCATGGGTTCTTGCGATAATGGAGGCTCTCAAGGGGAACTAAAGCTTTGTTAGTTTGCTGCTTGAAAATGTATGTACAGTTTTCCTGGAAGAACTGTGCCTGTGTAGTCTGCTGAAGGACCTGAAGCGTTTGCTGTATTTAAACAGTAGGGGCTACAACGATGTATTTTATCAGAGCAAGTGGTGCAGCAGGGCTTCAGCCTGAATTACTACAGATGAGGTTGAAGGGTCAAACTAGGAGTTAATAATTTGTGACGTTAACATATTATTAAGGCTTTAAAGTAGTATAAAAACACGTGAACAAAAGTGTGGTGATTTAATTGCAGCATTTAAAGCTATTTTAGTTATTTTGACCTAAATTACATTGCTTTTATGTACTGTGTTGTTTTGTCCTCTACAAAAATCAATTTATAATAAATATTACCTACATAAATCGAAACTCAGTGGTGATGCACGGGCCAACCCATAACCCACGGGTCTCACGGGTTCCATGCTTTTGGATCAGCTGATTGGAAAATTTTGCAGGCTGGCATGGGGTTATACATTAACAAATATTTTTGTGGGGCAGGTTGTTGGGCAGGTGTGGATCATGAGATACCCAGAACTGATCACTAACACCATCTATCCATTTTCTAAACTGCTTCTTCCTTTTCTGGGTCACGGGGAAGCTGGAGCCAATCCCAGCCGACTGCGGGCCCAAGGTGGGGTTCACCCAAGACAGGAGGCCAACCCATTGCAGGGCAACACTTAGACAGACGACCAGTCATACACACATTTACACCTACGGGCAATTTTAGAGTATCCAATCAACCTACTGCAGCCTTTGGACAGTGGGAAGAAACAGGGGTGCCCAGAGGAAACACACGCGAACACGGGGAGAGCTCTCAAACTCCGCACAGAAAGGCACCTGTGGCCGACATGGGGATCGAATCCAGGACTTTCTCGCTGTGAGGCGATAGCGCTAACCACTGCACCACTGTGCCGCACACTACTGCTCAATTTTAAATGATTTCAATACTTAGCTACATTAATTTTACTCACTTTAGCATAGCTGTACAGTTCATTGTGGAGGACTATATACAAAAATGCAAATATCAATATTTAATTAATATTAATATTAATGCAATTCAATATTCATAAATGACATTAAGCAGTATCAAATACTTTAATATTACATTACTCTGTATCGAGTAAGGTACACATGTACTCAGTGTTAAATGACTCAAATGCTACTACTAATAATGCAATCACACATAAAATGGAAGCTGACACTGAACCAGATTTGAGGGATTTTTTTCTGCAGTTTCCTCCTTGGGCCTCACCCAGCTCATCCCCGCGCCATTTTCCCTGTGACAGCCCCAAATCCCTTTAATGTTTTATGTATGATGGTTTCAAATCCTGCGCTGTTTTTAGCTGCTGTCAATGCGGCCTGCCGCTGGAGACGCGAAGCCTTTTCTCCTCATTAGAAATTACAGATGATCCTTAACGAGGGCGAAAAAAAGAAAGAAAAAAAATAAAAAATAAACCTCCTTATCTCCCAGCTCCTAATCTCACAACTCTCACATCAGATAATGTAGATAAAACATGTTTATGCCGCTCATATTAAGACAGGGAACATCTTATCCACGAGATAAACTGCATGTTTTCTTTCCTCCCTCGTTTGTTTGTTTGTTTGTTTTTGTCGCAAATTAGTCAGAGTTAAGATCCAGAGGTGGTTTGAGGTCTTTAGCCTGATGATCAAGAACATTTCCTTTAAGGAAGGGTTAATGGGGGAGAGGGAGGACCACCCTGCCCACCTGAAGACAGAGATCAGTTATGCTGAGTAATGGGGAGAGGGAGGACAACCCTACCCACCCAGAGATAGAGGACAGCTATGCTGAGTGATGAGGGAGAGGGAGGACCACCCTGCCCACCTGAAGACAGAGAACAGTTATGCTGAGTAATGGGGGGAGAGAGGACAACTCTACCTACCCAGAGATAAAGGACAATTATGCTGAGTGATGGGGGAGAGGGAGAACCACCCTATGATTAGTTATGGGGGAATATGAGCAGAAGGAAACATTATAGAAGAGGTGTGGTTTGCGCTGTGTTTTGATTTCGGTGGCCTGAACCGAGTGGTAATGGTCACACCCTTCTGCTCTGAGTTGCCTTGAGGTGAAGTGTGATTAAGCGGGCCGGGTATGAAAGCTTTATTACTGAGACATTCATTGTTTTGATGACTCATAAGCCTGCACAGCCTGTGTAAAGAGCGCACACACTCCACCATCATGCTGATTTGTCAGTGTTTGTACCCTACCTCATAATTAACCGCCTCTAAATGTCTGCGTCCTGCGGTCGGAGGAGCGGGGGTGATATTCTGCGCCGCTGCAGGGTGTGTGTGCTTTACTACACATCATTAATCTCTCATTCCACTTTAGCTTCATTATTCACACACTGTGCCGCTTTCCTCCTCTGGAATGCACTGCTGCACACAGAACAGTGAGAAAACGGACACATATTACACAACTTTAAAGGGTTTTCACTGTTTTTTCCAATGCGTAAAGAGCCCTGGGACACAGCTGTGTGGCTCAACAGTCAAGGACATGTCTAGAACAGTCTAGAACTGACTGAAACCTGCTTACACTATGACCCTACAGTCAGTGGTGTATCTAGAACTGAATGAAACCTGCTTATATGACGGCTTTACTGTCAGTGATGTAACTAAAACTGACTGAAACCTGCATACACTTTGACCCTACAGTCAGTGATGTATCTAGAACTGAATGAAACCTGCTTACACTAGGACCCTACAGTCAGTGATGTATCTAGAACTGAATGAAACCTACTTACCCTAGGGCTTTACTGTCAGTGATGTACTTAGAACTGAGTAAAACTGGCGTACACTAGGGCTTTACTGTCAGTGATATACCTAGAACTGAGTGAAACTAGCGTACACTATGACCCAACAGTCAGTCATGTATCTAGAACTGAATGAAACCCGGTACACTAGGGCTTTACTGTCAGTGATGTACCTAGAACTGAGTGAAACCTGTGTACACTATGACCATTTAGGCAATGACATATCTAAATCCTGCTTACACTACAGCTTTAAAGTCAGTGATGTAAGTTGGCATGAATGAACACAACTGCAGCCACTGTTTTGTTTTTAACAACTGACAAAAACCTGCTTACAATATGGCTGTACACTACACTCAGTGACATATCTAGAACTAACTGAACCCTGCACCCTATGCTGTAACTCTACAGTCAGTGATGTATGTTGAATTAAGTGGAACCTGCCTACGTTAGGTCTCTGCAGTCAGTGAGCAGTCTACTTACACTATGGCTGTATAGGCGAAGACACATCTAGAACTGACTGGAATCTGCTTACACTATGTCAGACGTATCAAGAATGAACTAAAGGCTGCTTAGATTAAGGCTGTACTGTCAGTGATGTACCTAGAAGTGACTAAAACCTACATATACTATGACTTTGCAGTCAGTGACATATCTAGAACTGACTGAAACCTGCTCACACTACAGCTCTGCAGTCATTGATGTATCTAGAACTGACTGAAATCTGCTTATATTAAACCTGAACAGTAAATAACAAATCTTGAACTGAATGAAACCAGCCTACACTACAGCTCTACAGTCAATGATGGTGAAAGTGACTCATTGTCTCAAAAAAAAAAATTGCAGTAGTTGCTGTCTGTAATAATATAAGCACTTGGCATATGTATTATAGCAGTTGCGTTATTTATTTTACAACCACGAGAAACGCGTTGGTCTTCTTTTAGCACCACCTTCAGTGTTACTTTATGCAATGCGAACGCTTGATTGTTTCCTCTGTCCTGGAAGTCGCTTTGGATAAAAGCCAAATAAATAAATGTAAATGGCATAATTCATCACACATAGAGCAGCGGACAGCTACCAACAGCGCCCAGGGAGCAGTGTAGTGGGACAGTACCTTGCTCAAGAGTACCTCAGTAGTGCCCGGGCTGGGACTCAAACCTGCGACCTTCAGGTCCCAAAGGCAGCATCCTACCCACTAGGCCACCACTGCCCACATAATGTATTGTGAACACACTCAAGCACCACAACGAAATCCTGTGTAAACTATGGCTCTAAAGTCTGTTATGTATTCTGAACTAACTGAAACCTGCATACACTACACCTATACAGTCAGTGATGTACCTCGGACTCACTGAAACCTGCTTACACTATGTGCTGTTGGTGGTTAACGTGTAAGGACTTAAGTCCAGCACCTGAAGGCCTAACCAATGGGTTGTTGACATAGAGGTATCTACCTTGAAATCATGGAGAAAAACATCCTTCTGACAATTTTCTTGTTTAGGTAAACACGTTGTGAGGCATGGTAAGCATAATTGCAGTACCACAACTACCTGAGTGCTAATAGCTCCACTAATACAGAATATTTAATTTTATATATTTTATATATATATTGTGTTAAATGTGAGGGAGTGAGTTACAAACCAGGTGCCTCAACTAAAACATCAGTTTCATTGATAAATAAATAAATAAATAAATAAATACTTAAAAAAATTTATTTCATGATTTATTTTATGTCTTGCTCTATTCACTTTTCTTATTGTTTAATTTAATCTGTTCTATGTTAAGCCTTCAATGGCCAAAACAACTATGTATTTTATATTCATTAGGGGCAATAATAACAACAATGTAATTTTTTTTATTTAACAACCCCATAGTTTTGTTTTTTTTTACTATAGGCCTCTATTACTATTACTCTATTACTCGAACAAATAAGTAAAATTCAAATAAATTCTTGGATTCTCTTAAAACTTCTCAGATAAATCCATAAATCATCCTCAAATGTGTGTTAGTCCAACCACCTGCAACTGGCATGCCTTTGTCTGAGTTCTGGTGAGGAACTTCACTGGAAAGGTATACTAATTAAATATATGGATTTTTTTTACCATAACAGACCTAACACCAACAGGCAGTGAATCGTCAGGTTGAGTTAAGCTACATGCACGGTTCAATAAAATATAGGGACTCAGAATGTGCTCAACCCAATAATTGACCAGAACACCACTTTGAGCTGCATTTCTTGAATTAAATGTGCTATACACATAAAGCGTATCATTATTTTTATTATTTTAACCTCAAAAAAAGAACAATAACCTACATTACTAGTCACAAGTTTTAAAAACCCAATTGTTCCTGCTTTTATACACACTTTGTCTCTATTTTGTTCTCCGCTTATAGTGAATAACCTTACACAGCCTAAAGGTAAATGGTTACAATAAATAATTACATCATAAATAAAAAGTTTAGGTCCAAAACTGAAATATTATGCAGCTTTCACAGGCAACAGGCTTTTCTCCAAGCATTAAGAAACTGGATAGCTTTCCTACAGCAATGAAAGTAAATGAAGCCTTGATTACCACCCTCACTTCTGCCACTGTACCTCATTCTTTTGCAGCCTGTTTTCAGGATTTAACAACCTGGTTGACATCAAACTTTCTTAAGTTTAACACAGACAAAACTGAGCTCTTACTAGTCGGCACAAAGGCTGTCATTGCTAAGTACCCAGATTTTAGTCTGAACATAGGTGCTGTTCCTGTTGTGCCCTTTCCTTCTGTTTGGAACCTTGGTCTTTTTGATTCCACACTGTCATTTGATTCTCTTCAATTCGTTCAAAATTCTGCTGCTCGTCTTCTGACCTTCACAAAAAAATCTCAACATATTTCACCCATTTTTCATAAACTTCACTGGTTACCGATATCATATTGTGCTCATTACAAACTACTTCTCATTACCTTATTTTTTCTGAGTACTGTACCTCTTCTTCCTGCTCCTGACTTTTGCTCTTGTATTCCTTGTGTTTTTGCAATTGTTATTGTTGGTGTTTTGTGTTATTGATTCTCCTATGTAAAGTGACCTTGGGTTTGAGGCGCTATATAAATAAAAAATATATTATTATTATTATTATTATTATTATTATTATTATTATTATTATTATTAACAAAGTGGAAGACTCCACTACAGGACACGTCAAGTTCTAAAATAGTGGGTCAAGTTCCCATACTGCCCCTACACTGCCCCTTCTGTTCATATCTTTATTGCATTTTGTGGATGCGTAGCATTATTTTCTGAGGAGGTAAATGGACTAAATGGACGTGAGGCAGGCATCGTGTGCATGAGGGCGCATATTTCTCTGGCCACACAAATCACTCAATTCTACTCACACAGCCAGAACCGTAACTGTAGGATGTGGATAAGAACAGTAGACAATTCAGCCAAACATCAAAACTCACATGCAGATGACTTTAAAGCTTTTTTTCTCCTACTCTAACTTGTCTTTATCCAGGCCTTGTGGCAGCCTGCCAACCCCGTCAGTACGTGCCTTTTTTCACTTAGTTCTTTCTTCCGTCAACAAGCTCGAAACACGCTTCGCAGAAAAGCAGAGGAAATGATTTCAAAGGGATCTCACGTCTGGAGCGGCTTTAATAGGAGCAGCGATTTGACAGCTAAAATGATGCTACACACTTTTAATTCCAAGCTGAAGATGGTCTTCAGACTGATCACCCTCTCCATCAGTATAGTGAGATGCGTGAGGAGCAAAAAGAACTGGAGAACAAACACTCAGGCTTCGAGAGCAGAATTAATGGAAGAGTCTGAAAAAAGAAGGGGGCGCAGCTTTTAGAGGCATTCATTCATTCATTCATATGTACATTTATTCATACATTCTCTGGCAGGAGGGTGCAGGAGCTAATGCCAGCATGTATAGGGTTTAACACCCTGGACAAGTCACCAGTCAATGACTGGGCTAATATACACACGGTCATACCTAAGGTCCAGTGTAGCATCTTCAGTCCACCTGACATACATGTCTTTGGACTGTGGGAGAAAACCAGAGAACCCGATATAAACCAATGGGGATGGACATGCATATTCAACACAGAAAGGACCCTGATTAAGAACCAGCCCCAGGACCTTTTTTTCTTTTTTACTGTTGTGCTGAGAGCTACAAAGTGTGTGTGTGTGTGTGTGTGTGTGTGTGTGTGTGTATGTGTGTGTGAGGGGGGACTACACCTCCACAAAAGCAAGTTTAGTAGGCAACAAGTCAGCTAGCTTATGTTAGCAATATGTGTGACTTTCCAATGTTCAGGATATTTGTACCTTTATGGTACCTTGATTATTCTTTATTATGGATCTGACTTGCTTCTGTGGATACTGACAATGTATGACAGTTATCTAGAACCTTAAAGTCAGGCTTCAAGATGGCTGCTACTGGTTTTAGCTTAGCTTAGGTACTTCACCACATTAGCAAGTCTAGTAGGGATCACTATAACATCTCTAAGTTAGCATTATGCTAGTGAACTTTTGTTATTTGTTAACCACGTTAGCCTCCTAGCTCTGATAAAGTGAACCTCGGTCTCCCAAGTGTCTCAGTCGATCCACTATGCACATGTGGGACGATTGTTTTATTGAGCAGCAGGTGGCTAAGTGTAATATCGGCCGCTATCCCCGCAGACTAAACGGATTTGAGCTACCAGCCGCAGGACATGGCCGTAAACAGGCGGAGAGCTAGGGGAAAAATGAGAGGAATGATAAGCGGAAGCCTAGGAAAGACATGAAGATGGTAAAGAAAATTAATTTAATGTAATATTTATATCAGGTGGGCAGCCTGAAACATGCCTAACTGGATAGATGCTTATATAAACATCGCTGTCCATAAAGATATGGAACAGTAAGGCAATAAAAAGAACATGCTCTTGTTTTTCCTGCAAGAACTTGAATAGCAAAAATTCTTGATGATTTAACAATAAGCCTGAATAATTCATCTCTTTTAAATCATCTTTTAAATTGTGGCATAAAAAGTAAATAACATCAATAATAATAATAATAATAATAATAATAATAATAATAATAATAATAATAATAATATTACGGGGCAGCTGTGAGCTAATGGTTGTAAAAGACTTGCGAACAGAGGGCCTTCGGTTCAATATACAGGACCAAGAGGGAAAATGTGAGTGTTGTGGATGATAAAAAAATAAATTTGCCCTCACACATCAACAGCTGAAGTGCACTTGGGCAAGGCACCCAACCCCCTGCTGCCCCATGGGTGCAGGTGTGCACACTATCCGTGTTCTTGGTGTGTATACACTGAAACGCAGATGACAAATTCCTGTGTCAATGTGTTCTACAACAGCTTGTGTGCTTTAGCTTTGGGTGGACTATCAAATGTAAAACTACAAAAAACTACAAAAACTGTAAAGTGTAAAGATGATGTTGTATCAACTGGAATTCTCAATCAACATTAACCAGAACTGCTGCATGTCAATGTCAAAACCCATCAGAATGTTCAGCATTAAACGTTACACGTCACATGTGTAGGGGTGACAGTATGCTTCAGTGGTGAGTAATCACAGGCCCAACTGTGTGACGCTACAAGTAGAAGGGTTAACATGAACAGAACATATGTGGTACAACAGTATTTCTGCAAGTAGCCTTTATTTACCACTGGTCTTTCATTCACTGCCATTGTACTGTATTTATGTCTTTGTGAGGATTAAAAAACTAAATCCATGCGAGAAAAAGGGAGATACATGTGCCTAGAACAAGGCAGAGTTCAGAATAGAGGTGCAGAAAGGTTGTGATGGATCATGGCTGAAGGCAGAGATCCAGGGAACTCTCTGAAGCATTAGGAGTGGGGCAGTATTCGTATGCAGGCTTTGCTGAGGGGACCAGCTCTGGAAGATGGAGGCCGAATTGGTCCTGAACTAGCAAGCGGGGCTTTACATAGATGAGGAGCTCGGCCTGATCACTGTAGTGTTGAAGATCTTTCCCTCCTCTTGTCTGCTGAACAGCTCCACATAAATAAGAATGCAGGTCCCCCAACGGGCCCATCTGATGGACCTGTAGCTCTCGTTCTCCTCGATGTGCCACAGCTTTTGAGGGAAGTGTAGGCCTGCCCTCTTGACCATTGATTTCTGGTTGAGGGTCTGCTGTTCATCACCTTCGTCCACTTTCCTTTTTTTTGCTTCTTCACTCATTGGGCAGCATAAATGCTCATTCAACTTATGAGAGACTTCAATTAGTATGTAACTGCTACACTAAAGGGTCAGGTTTATATAGTTCTGCCCACACTTTATGACACTATAGAATGTTGTAGGGATACTGTCGTGATATTATAAGGAAGCGTTGATACATACATTATTGTTTTTTGCTCTTGAAAATTCCAAACTAGACTACTGGTCATGAGTAAGATTGGACTGTACAGCCTTTCCTAGCCACTGCTATGTCTGTCAAGCTTTCAGCTTAGGACTATTGGTAGCATTGGTAGAACTTGTGCTAACATTTTTTACTTTTGCCGTACCGCACGACACAATTTCATCCCAGTCTGATGCTGATACACATATTCTTGTTAAAGCTTTGCTATGTCTTGCACTGATTACTGTAACCTCCTCCTCACTAGTTTTCCTCTCAAGTCCTTCCCAAAAACTTTAGTAAATCCAGAACCCTGCTCCCAATATTCCCACGCCTAACAAACATTCTCTCATTGCCCCCATCATCTTCCAGCTTTATTGGCTACCAATCTTACCCCAATGTTAAATGTAAAGTACTTCTCACTTTCACAGCCCTGCTCAGTCTTGCTCCTGATAGTCCCTCATACTCGGCTCTCCACTATGAGTGGCAGGTCTTTCAGTGCTACTGCCCTTAACCTCAGGAACACTCTCCTGAGTGACTGCGCTTTATTTCCCATTTCTTTTCTTCCTCTCCATCCTCTATTAACACAATTTCTCTCTCTTTTCTATGTATAGTGAGCTTAAGTTTGAGAAAGGCACGGTATGTGTAACTTATTATTACTATTACTGTTATCCATCCATCCATTTTCGAGACCACTTCTTCCATTTCGGGCCATGGGGAAGCTGGCGCCAATCCCAGCTGACTACAGGCCCAAGGTGGGGTTCACCCAGGACAGGAGGCCAACCCATTGCAGAGCAACACATAGACAGACAACCATGCATAAACACATTCACACCAATGGGCAATTCAAAGAATCCAGTCAACCTATTGCAGCCTTTGGGCTGTGGAAGAAAACTGGAGATCCCAGAGGAAACACACGTGAACATGGGGAGGGGTTGCAAACTTGGCACAGAAAGGCAAGTGTGGCTGATCCAGGGACCGAATCCAGGACCTTCTTGCCGGGGGTGAAGCTTTTCCTAAAACAAGTAAACAGCACAGTTCCTTGTAAGGGACCATGCATAAACATGCATGTTGATGATGGTAAAATAGTGAATCTGAACTAAATCACTTTGGGGGACTATTTTGTAATGCCCTGCATGTGCCCCTCCACCATGAAAGGGTTTAGTTTTAGGGCATAAAGAGAGTTTTTACAGGAACCAGACGTCTGGTTCCATTTACAACCACTGCCAACAGTTGGTGAATGTCTCACTCTGAGTTAAACTGAAAATGGGTGGAATTGGGCTTTAATGTAAGCTCCAGTAAATGCAGCGTCTTTGTGGTTTGGTTTAATATTCTCAGAACAGTTTTGAAGTAACGAGTTTAAGAAATTATGAGACGAAGCGATAAAGAGTGCCAGGAGCGTCACACATGGAATAAGAGGAAAATTTCTGTAGCTGAGAGAGATTTTGTTCCTCTCCACTCTGGGGATGTTTGAAAGGGAAGCGACGATCAGCTCTGCTCCAATTAAACACACATCTCTCACACACTCGTTACTGCAGGTGAAAGGAAGTGTGTGTGTGTGTGTGATGCTCTTCACGCTGTGTGAAACTTTAATGGTGAACAGACCAATAACAATCTAAAGCACCTGAGAACATTATATGAGAATAAAACTCCAGTAAATAACATTACTACAAAACAAACAGTGGTGTGTATGTGTGTGTTTTAAAACTCTTTGTAAGGACTGAAAGTCCTCATAATGTTAGGAATACAGCAAAATCTGTCAAAGTGAGAACATTTTGCTGGTCCCTCACAAGGAACTGTGCTGTTTACTTGTTTTAGGAAAAGCTAAAAGAGCAGGAAGATTATGTTCTGTTTACTGGGGTTAAGGTTAGGGTTAAGTTTAGGTCTCCGTTAGCTTTAGGTATACGTGTAGTATTACTGAAAAGTATTACAGAAATCAGTGGAATGTACAGCAATACCGGCCTGTGTGTGCTGGTTTAACCATTTACTGCTTTACTGTTCACTCAGGGGCCAAACACTCATACACTGTTTACACAGGGGCCACACACTCACACTGTTTACACAAGGGCCAAACACTCGTACGTTGTTCACACAGGGTCCACACACTCACACTCTTCACACAAGGGCCACACACTCACACTCTTCACACAAGGGCCAAACACTCATACACTGTTCACACAGGGGCCACACACTCACACTGTTAACACAAGGGCCAAACACTCATACACTGTTTACACAGGGGCCACACACTCACACATTGTTCACACAAGGGCCAAACACTTATACACCGTTCACACAGGGGCCAAACACTCATACACTGTTCACACAGGAGCCACACACTCACACACTGTTCACACAAGGGCCAAACACTCATACACTGTTCACACAGGGGCCACACACTCACACACTATTCACACAGGGGCCTTACACACACTGTTTAAAGAGGGACCATATACTCACACACTGTTTACATTGGTATATATGTCCCTTCTCCCTTTTGTGCTCTCTCTGTTCTCCTTTACCTCTCCCCTTTTCTAATTTGCCCCTTTTCCTACTCTCTCTCTCTCTCTTTCTCTCTCTCTTTCTCTTTCTCTCTCTTTTTCTCTCTACCCCCCCCCTCTCTGATTTTTACTCCTCTAATTGGCACACTGATTTTTTTCCACCCACCAGCTGTCAGCGCTCCATGTTGGGAGAAGAAACAGCCAATTAGCACTTGCTCGGAGGATTCTAGAAAGAACCAGCCAGTCCTCTGCCAACCTCTGACCCCCCCAGCTAACACCCCTAAAACCCAGTCAGTGAGGAGGGCAGCGATGGTCAAACAGCTGAATCCTCCTACCTCATATCGAATATAAACATGGGGGGATGGGGGGGGGGGGGAGCAGATGAGAGAAAGAAGAGAGAGAGAGAAAGATACAGAAAGAGGACATGAGAGAGAGATGCTGAAACAGAAAAGGAAAATGATGACAAACAGGATCAAACACACACACACACAACAACAAAAACGAGCTCCTGTATATGTACACAATGATCAGCCATAACATTAACACCACTTGCCTAATACTGAGTAGGTCCCTCATGCTGCTGAAACAGCTCTGACTGTGGTGCACTGTGTGTTCTCACCCCTTTCTATCAGAGTCAGCATCACTTTTAAAACCACAATAGCTCTAGTCTAATAGTTCTGTGGGACTGGAACAGACAGGCTAGCATTCAGTCCCCACATGCATCAGTGAGCCTTGGGTACCCATGACCCTTTCACCATCACTTTTGGTAGGTACTAACTGCTGCATACCTGAAACACTCCACAAGACCTGCCATGTTACAGATGCTCTGACCCAGCTGTCTAGTCATCACAATAAGACCTTCAAATCCTTACGCTTGCCCATTTTTCATGCTTCCAACACATCACATTTAAGAACTGACTGTTCACTTGCTGTCTGATATCTCTCTCCCTCACTGGAGCCACTGAAATAAGATTAGCAGTGCTACTCATGTCACCTGGGAGTGGCTTTAATGTTGTGGCTAATAGCAAGGTTTTGGTTTTTCCATGTTGTTCTGTTTTGAAACTTCTCTTGCAAACAAACTACAATCAGTAAAAATGACAGAAACCAACAAAATTACAGTTTGTGTGTCCTCACCACTGTGTCTGTAGGCCTGAAGTCTGACATCCTCTTCTCCGATGCAGCTAATTTGGATTTTACTAGTTTTTGATGCTAATCACATTTGAGCGCGGAGATGAAATATTTAAGCGCTGATGGCGCGGTGGAGCGGCTGCGCCTCTGTGGGAACCCGCGGCCTTCATCACGACGCCCTATGAAGACGAGTGACGCAAGTAATTGAAAGAGCCTGGCGAGTGTGGCGGTGTGTTTTGCCGCTAGCTGTGGGCAGAAGCGCTCGTCCATCTGCGCGGCTAATGGAGCCGTCAGACTTCCGCTAAACGCTTCAGCTCACAGCTTTAACCACTGCTGTCTAACCCCTACCCCAAATATACCCCCACCCATGTCTGCTGTCAAAAGTTTTGCTTCTTTACTTTTAGCACTGGAGCTACAAGGTTAATGTAGGTAACAGCTAACTTGTGTATGCCCCCTTCTGTCACAAGAACACCTCTGACTTATTGAGGCATGGATTCCACAAGGCCTCTGAAGGTGTGCTATGGAATTTGACACCAAGCAACAAATCCTTTAAGTCCAGTAAGTTGTGAGGTGGTGCCTCCATGGATTGGACTAATCCAGCACATGCCACAGATGCTCCATTGGACAAATATTGGGCAGTGGTGGCCTAGTGGTTAGGACATTGCACTTGGGAGCTGAAGGTCGCTGGTTCAAGTCCTGGCCCAGGCTCCACTGAGGTATCCTTGAACAAGGTATTGTCCCACTACACTGCTCCACGTCTTGGGAGGCTGGGTCAACACCCTAAACACTTTGTCGTGTTCCTCAAACTGTTCCTGAACAATGTGTGCAGTGAGACAGAATTCTGAAGAGGCCATTACCATTAGGAAACATCATTGCAATGAAGGGGTGAACTTAATTTGCAGTAGTATTTAGATAGATGCTACACCTCATGAATGCACTACCCAGCAGAACATTGCCCAGAGCATCACCCTGCCCCCACTGCCTCGACTTTTTCAGAAATGAACTGGAATGCTATACCTACCTCCTAGCAACACCATATCAACCACCTGAATGCTATAGCCAACCAAAGGCCTATACTGGTTCATAAAGCTTCTTATCAGCACTCAGACTTGTCACTTTGAGATGTAATTGATAGCAGCTATCAGCCATTACAGCAGAAACCAGCATGGCCTACAGCTTTTAAGATGTTTTCAGTTTACAAGAAAATAAAATAAAGACCATTTACCTACATTTTTGCCTTCATCGTTTGATCACAATTGACTGTTTTTTCATTCTGGTTTTTCCATTCTGGGAATTTAGTTTGAATTTTGCATCACATTCACATGAGTTCATTGGCGAGTTGCAAAGCAACAGTAAATCTACACTTTCTATTGATGTGCTTGTGAATATGATCTCTGGCCTTCTATACACCAGCTTCTTACTGGACTTGTCTGTTCCACCTTAAATGCTGTAGCCGCTACATTTTTTAGGTCGTCAGGCCTGTTAATGTGATTCCAAGGCACTTGACTGGAACTGGTGCTCCATTTAAGCTGAAATGGAAAGTCTAATAAGAAGCTAGTAAATCTGAAGCCACTTTCATGAAATGGGGTGCATGCAGTGTTAGCTTATCAATGGTCATGCTAATCAATGGTAGTATAAGGCTTCATTCCAGCAACTGCATTAGCCTCTGGTAGCAAAGCCGAAGAAGACACCTGAAAGTTTTTGGAGGGCCTCAAGGTGTTGGAGTGCTTCTCTAGACCCTCAGCCCAGACTGTTAGAGGTTATTAATAGAGGTTAAGGCTCTTCTCTCTCTTTAAAAGTTACCCACCTGTCGCGAAAGGGACCTGTGACGCAACTGCAGCTAAAAATAGCCCTGTGCACCTGCAGGTGTGTGACAGGTAAGGACGACATGCTGTTAGGTGATTTACATGTCACGCATTTTCATTCAGCAGCCTACCCCCTCAGCTGTGTGTGTGTACCTGTTTGAAGAGAAACACAAGAAGGTCACTACTGTATAAAAGAGGTTCAATATTTCTCTCTCCCTCTCACTCTCTTACCCTGTTCTCTCCATTCCCCACCCCCAACACTTCTCTCTTGCTCTTAGTCCTATTTCTCTCCCCTATATATTCTGTATATTCCCTTTCTGTCCTCTCTCTTTACATAATCCCTCTCTATCCTCTACTGTGAATTATTCAGGGTCAGCTATGAATTATTCAAAATCTACTATGAATTGTGCAGTATCTACTATGAATTATTCAGTATCTACTATAAATTATTTATTTTCTACTATGAATTATTCTGCTTCCAGTATGAATTATGTAGCATCTACTACGAATTATTCAGTATCTACTATGAATTATTTAGTATTTACTAGGCATGATTGATTATCCTCTATGAATTAGTTAGTATCTACTATAAATCATACACTAACCTAGTATACATATTGATTATCTACTGTGGATAACTCAGAGTCTACTATGAATTATTTAGTATTCATTATGAATTATTTACTAACCTATGTAAATGAGTCAGAATTTACTATGGATTATTCAGTATCTATTATAAATTATTAAGTTTCTACTATGAATTATTCTGTTTCCAGTATGAATTATTTAATGTCCACTATGAATTATTCAATATCTACTATGAATTGTGCAGTATCTACTATGAATTATTCAATATCTACTATGAATTGTGCAGTATCTACTATGAATTATTCAATATCTACAATAAATTATTTAGTTTCTACTATTATTTATTCTGCTTCCAGTATGAATTATGTAGTATCCACTATTAATAATTCAGTATCTACTATAAATTATTCAGTATCTACTATGAATTATTTAGTTTCTATTATGAAGTATTCTGTTTTCATTATAAATTATTCAATGTCCACTATAAATTATTTACTATCTACTATGTATTATTTAGTATTTACTAGGCATTACTGATTATCCTCTATGAATAAGTTAGTATCTACTATAAATCATACACTAATCTAGTATGCATATTAATTATCCTCTATGGATAACTCAGAATCTACTATGAATTATTTTGTATCCATTATGAATTATTTACTAACCTCTGTAAATGAGTCAGAATGTACTATGAATTGTTCAGTATCTATTATGAATTATTTAGTTACTAGTGTGAATAATTCAGTGTCCACTATGCATTATCCACTTTGAATTAGTCAGAATCTACTATGAATTAGTCATTTTATACTATGAATTGTTCTGTTTCCTGTATGAATTAATCAGTGTCCACTATGAATTAATGACTTGAAAGATTTGAATTTTCTCATATGTTTTAGCTCTATGTGCTACAACGACTAGTCTTGCTAACTGCGACTGGTTCAGCTAGTTGCGGTTTTAAAATGACTTCACCCCAGACACCTAAGTGCAGTAATGTGTGGTCAAAGTGTGCACAGCAAGCATTAGGCTCTTTTTATATTTGTCTACAGACAAGTAAAGCCAGTGGTCTCAGACATGAAATCAAACCTTCTAGGCTGCTACGCAGCTCTTGATGAAGGGCACTGTGACAGGAGAAGAAAAGAAAAAGGTGATTTAGTGGATCATTAAAGATTTGTACATGTTGTTAATTTAGTAAAGACCCCATGAATGGTTTACAAGTGCTACATGTGGGCAAACAGTAATTTGGGAGCTGTTCTCTGCGGGAACGTAAACTGTGCTGTGTGGAGACGGGGGCAGGGAGGGACGTGTAATGCATCAGCTTTGGTGCACAAAATGCATTTACATTCAGGGGAAGGGAGGGAATAAGGTGTGCAGGGGATTGTCATGTACAGTGTGTGGTCAGGTCATTTAGGTGAGTGATGCATGTAATTACTGCAGCTGTGACAAACGACTTCACTTAACAAGTCTTATGTCTCCTGTGTTTGCTGTGTTGTGCTGAGTCCCTGCAGTTACTAAGCCACAGTAGGGATTATATTCATTAAATCCTTACCTGTGGAGGTGTGACAGCACTAAGGTCACACAGGTTCAATAAACTACCCTCACTTCATTCTAGAGATCACAAAGGTCCAATAAACTACCCTCACTTCATTCTAGAGATCACGCATGTCCAATAAACTACCTTCACTTCATTTTAGAGATCACACAGGTCCAATAAACTACCCTTATTTCAGTCCAGAGATCACACAGGTACAATAAGCTACCCTCACGTCAATCCAAAGATTGCACAGGTTCAATAAAGTAATTTTACATCATTCTTGAGATCATTTTTGTCCAGAGATCACACAGATCCATTTAAATCCTCTTATTCCAGTCCAGAGAGCACACAGGTTCAGTAAACTGCCTTCACGTCCATCCAGCAATTGCAGAGGTCCAATAAACTACCCTTACTTCAATCCAGCGATCCCACAGGTCCAAACAACTATCTTCACATTATTCCAGAGATCACACAGGTCCAATAAACTAACCTCACTTCAATATACAGACCACATAGGTCCAATAAATGACTCCTGTTTCAATTCAGAGATAACATTGGTTAAGTAACCTATACATCTATATATCTTAGGCTTTATGTCTGCAGCACTGTAATTTTATGGAAAAGTGGACATAAGAAGATACTGCCTGGTA
This sequence comes from Arnoldichthys spilopterus, assembly GCA_037974385.1. Lineage (NCBI taxonomy): Eukaryota > Metazoa > Chordata > Actinopteri > Characiformes > Lepidarchidae > Arnoldichthys > Arnoldichthys spilopterus. Next base: position 17,982 of record JBBPDA010132903.1, read on the forward strand.
GTGAATAAGATAATCATCATCACAGTTCCCCCTTTGATGTTATACAGATTCCCCCCAAAATACTTCAACTGAATCTTGGTTTTCACATCTGAACACACTTCAATATTTAGGACAGAGAATAAGGGGAGGGTGGAAATCTCTGAAAAAAGAGGAGAAGGTTTAAGGGCTTATCTCTCCGAGGCGATATCGGACACAAATCAAACCCGCAGGAAGCCAGAGAGGGCAGAGGAGGAGGTAATCTCTCTGAGGATTAAATATTTCAGCTTTCTGAGAGAGGCCTGTGCGTGTGTGTGTGTGTGCATGTGTGTATGTTTGGGGATGTTAAGTATGTGTGACAGCATGTCAGTATCTATTTAGCCCTCTCTGCGTCCGCCTGCCTGTGTACCTGCAGAGCCGAAGGACGAGATTAGACTGAAATCCTGTTTCTGTCTCCGTCTGCCGTCACTCACTCACTCACTCGTTCGCTCGTTCACTCACTCATTCACTCACTCACTCACTCATGCACTTGCTCACTTGCTCACATGCTCACCTACTCAAAATCTCAGTCACTCTTTTATACTCACTTTTACATATTTCCGCCTTTAACAGCTTAGTCCCGCCCACTCACATTGAAGTTATAGGGAGTGTTTCAGCCCAGAATGCTTTATGAACAAGGTTCAGTGCTAAACAGCCAGTCAGAGCAGACCTCATTTACACATATCAGTCTTAAAGGCACAATAGCTTGTTTAACCAAGAGGTATGAAGAGAGGCTGCCGCACGACGCAGAAATTATTCATGATTCTTTTTGGTCAATTAAAAATAATAATCAGGATATGGGCTCGTCTCCCTAAAAGCGTAACAGGAGCAGGAATTCTATTGGTCCATTCAGCCTCAAATGTTTACGCAGTGTAAACGGCATCTCTCTCTCTCTCTCTCTCTCTCTATCTCTATCTCTCTCTCTCAATTTCTCCTTCTCCTCCTTTTTCTTTTTCTCTTTTTTCTTTCTCTCTCTCTGTCTCATTTTCTCTTCCTCCTCCTTTTTTTCTCTCTTTTTTTTCTCTCTCTCTCTCTCTCTCTATCCTTCTCTGGGCACTCAACCAGAAAATTGTCTGTCAAAAAAGAAGTGTCACTGAAATGAGAATGGAGAGAGAGAGAGAGAGAGTGAGAGAGAGAGATGCTCCACATAATAGCTGAGTAAGGTGTGAGGCTATTCTGGAAAAATGAGCAGATTGAAAGTATACAATGATAAAATTGCCCCTCCCCCAATGTCGGACCTCACTCCAAAGTCCCTCCCCCAAGACACCATGGACATGGCCTCGTGGCTCCAGAATCAGTCCTCTTTCTCCACTCCTGTCTGGAAGTGACCAGCCTTGCAGAGACCTCCAGAGGTCTTGAGCTGCGAGGGCACAGGTAGAAATTTAATCCAGTCGTTTCATTCTTGATGATATTCAACTGGTCCAGCTGTTATGGAATTGTGACACAGTTCATAAATGATGTCAGAAGTCAAAATACGGCCAAACTGGAAATACAAGGTCTTGTTCCAATAGCGACGGTTCACTCAAATGAACAGAAATTCTGCACTATAATGAGCATATTTTGGTTCACTGTTGAAGCTGCGCATGTAAATTACAAAAAAACACATTATTTATGGGGGTGGGGTTAGTGGGGGTGGGGCTTAGGTAATTACATTTCATTAATTACATCATGAAGAACTTTCACACCTGCACATTACAGCCTTCTTCCATTACTGTCTCTCCCGCTCTCTCACAAACACTCTTATCACACTCAACCCCCCCCCCCCACACACACACACACTCTTCCACTCATACTCTCTCTCCTTTGTGTTTATGTAAACACTCCACAGCAGGAGGAGTGTGTGTGCATGTGTGTGTGTGTATGTGTGTGTGTGTGTTTGTGTAAGTGCCAGTGTGCGCTGGTGCTGAAAACTCACAATAACTCACGCTGTGTTATTTTCTCAGCAGGAGAGCAGTTTCCACGGTGATGCAGCATCAGGACCACCCCCCTCCAACCCCACACACAGGCTTATGCACGCCACAGCTGATCTGCATCTGGTCATCATTATTCTATCATTTCGCAGACAAATCAACAGCTGACACATACACACACAACTGTGTGTGTGTATGTGTGTGTTTAGATACATGTATAAAATAAGATTAATGCAACAACGGACAGAAAAGGACAAAGCTGTAAAAAGGCCCGCCCACTCACGCTACAGTTACAGTTTTTCTCGATTGCTTACACACTATTACCAGACTTATGAGCTAAATTTCCCAAAACATTACGCCAAATACCAAACGACACAACCATTTCCCTTAGCCATAAACACTAAACAATGTTTCTGACTCATGAATCAGATTCAGTTAACTCCTACAGCAAAACGCAACACACTCATCCACTCAGTGTCTGCGCCATGTGGATTGCAGTCAATAGGGTTCACTTAAGTGAGCACACCTTGAAACCAATGAGCACACAATTATCCAGAAGAAAACACAGCCAATCACATTTGTTCACACACCAATCAGAAGATACGTAAAAGGGCCATGTTTCAGTTCAGTTGTATTGGAAAAATGGAACTACAAAGACCTGAAGGTAGAGGAAGAGGACAAAGAAGAGGAGATGGATGTCACGCCCCACATGTCCTGTCTGTTTGTTTTGGTAGCCATGCGTTTTTGTTTTCTCGTGTTCTCCTAGCCACGCCCCAACCCCGCCTCTCACCTGTTTCTCGTTCCCGCCATCACGTCCCTTGTCAGGTGTTCGTCGTTTGTCCTTCTATTTAGTCTCCTGTTTATTGGTCATGTGTTGCTCGTCTTTGTATGTCTCTCTCCCCTTTTGTTGTTGGTCTTTATATATTGTGTTAGTTTGTTTATTTATAATAAATATCCCTTAAAAGCAACCTCTGCTGCGTTTACTTCCAACACCACCTCGCCACCGCGACACATTGTGACAATGGAAGAGGAAGGGCAAGTGGTTTCTGATCAGATTCATGCAATTCAACCCAGACCAGAGAAGGGACGCTGATTCAGGATGAATGTGTTTGTTTTTTATTTGTTGTTTTGTTACAGTAATGTTTTCAATGAGATATTGATTTTTGAGATTGGTAATTTCATGTTCTGCATTCTATTTTCTTTATCCATTGCACATTTTACTGTTGATTAACTTTTTCACTCAGTTTCGGCTTTAAAAAAATATGCTAATACATAGATGTTGTGTCATAAAAAGAGTTTGTTCTGGGGAAAGTGCCATTATTCATTGCAGTAATAGGTTTTTAAGGTATTGTTTTGAACTGAGCTTGCTAGTGTGTAATTCTTGGTTTGTAGTGCATATGTATTTGATGCCTTTTGTGTGATTACTGAAGGCAGAGTTTGGTTTAGATGTGGGATTATTTGGTTTTGAGTGGAGAGTTTGTTTTTGACCTGAATAGTGAAAGTTTCAGCAGTTGAGTGACCAGTTAAGGATTTGTGTTTAGAGCTTTGGGAAATTGAGGCCTGAAAATGTGAAATGTATTTTAGCAATCAAGAAAAACTGCAATAGGAGTGATTTAGCTCAGACTGCTTTTTAAACATGGCACATAGCAGGGCAGCCAATCAGAACAGATCTTTATCTTTTTGTAAATAACAGTTTTATAAGCAGAACCAGGAAAAAATATCCAGAAGGAAGTTCTAATAATATCAATATCTACAAAAAGGTTCTAATGACATTAACGTCCAGGGTAAAAGTATAATAAAATAAACATTCAGAATAAAATGAACATTTAGAATGAAATTCTAATAAAATTAATATCCAAAATGAAATTTTTAATAAAATGAACATTTAGAATGAAATTCTAATAAAATTACATCCAGAATGAAATTCTAATAAAATTAACATCCAGAATGAATTTCTAATAAAATTAACATCCAGAATGAAATTCTAATAAAATTTACATCCAGAATGAAATTCTAATAAAAATAACATCCAGAATGAAGTTCTAATTAAATTAACATCCAGAATGAAATTTTAATAAAATTAACGTCCAGCATGACGTGAAATTGAAATTCTAATAAAATTATCATCCAGATTAAAGTTCTAATACATTTATATCTACAATAAGGTTGTAATAACGTTAACATTCAGAATAAAATACTACATGTAATATTTACCTAATTCTCAAGAAAAAAACATTGAAACAAGATATTAATATACATTTTTTTATCAGTAATTATTTTTTATTAAAATTTTTTATAGTATTTCCTCGCACTCAAAATCTTCAAATACTGATATTTGTGTGTGTGTTACACAGAGTTTAGCTGAGGCTGAAATATTGATGGTGTCTTTGTAGGCCGGAGCACAGGGATCACTCTGGGATCCATTATTAATGACTTAAACACACTCATACTGTCCTGACTGTTGGCGTTTCAGCTTAACAAGTGAGTGACAGCCACCTGCCCACAACCCCTCCTACAGAGGCCCCTACATTAAGTGTTGAGTGCTAGGTGAGAGGAAGGACCACCTAAGCCACAAGAGAGAACTGAAGCCAGTTGATAATGAAGCAATTTTTTCCAGAGCAACAGGAGACAGTGCTGCGCTTCATTAATGCTCAGCAAACTCAATTCATCAAACATTTACTTAAGGAAAAGGACGTTAAGCTTATGTTGCATTTCCTCACACTCTTCCGTGTTTGCAGTCTCCCCAACCAGTCTGGTTCCAGCCTATTACAGATGGTTGAGTGCTAACCAATCACAGTGAGTTATCGTTATGCATTAGACCACAATAATTATGTAGAAAATCTGATACTGTTACAACCTTTTTTACTAATAAAAATATAGTTAGACCCTAATAATGCAACCAACATTGTGAATTAAGTGAAAATGACTATTTGTCATTGTGAACACACTCAAGCACCACAACGAAATGTGACCTCTGCATTTAACCCATCA
>JBBPDA010132974.1:0-22876 GCA_037974385.1 Arnoldichthys spilopterus
GCGATGGGTTGGCCTCCTGTCCTGGGTGTACCCCGCCTTAGGCCCGCAGTCAGCTGAGATTGGCTCCAGCTTCCCTGTGACCCGGAAACGGAAGAAGCGGTTAGAAAATGGATGGATGGCTGGATGGCTACAACACACTCAGCAAAAATGTGGGACAGTGGCATGTTTACCATTGTATTACATGACCATTACTTTTAATTGCACTTTTTATTGTTTTTGAATTGAATAATTATTGTAGCAGTTTTGGAAATGAACATTTTGTTCATTCTTGTTTGATATAAGACTTCAGCTGCTGAACAAGTCTCTTGTTATTATTGTATGATTTTTCATGATGTGTCATTTTCAATAGGAGATATATCTGGACCGGCAGCAGGCCAGTCAAGCACATGTGTGTCTACAAAGCCATGCTTTTGAGTTACTTTTGTGAACACCATTGAAACAGAGGAAACCCACACCAGCTGGAGGTGTGAGGGGTTGGGAGGCATTAAAAAAGAAGGGATTGTGACTTAGTTTGCTTCTGAATCTTAAACTTTGTGTTTTCTGTAACTCTGTGTTTAAGGTGTCTCCTGTGTAATGTGTAATTGCAGGTGACGTCGTTGTTCTGAGAGAGTCTTTTGAGGCCCTTTCTGGAGAGGACTGTCTTTGCTAGCATACAGAAAATGCAATTTATTCAGTTCACATCCAGCAAGAGAAGCGATGAAATAAGAAAAGCAAGGCTGAAAGACAGCACTCATTGGGACATCTCAGCCTGATGACCTATTAAAATTGCTGTAAAGGTTTTATTCAGTCTACACAGAGGTAGATGATGCTTTATTTTGCCACACAGGTGAAGCCCTTTAGGGAGCCTCTAGGAACCTTTTAGAAAAGGGGAGTTCCCTAAGGAATACAGTCATACACTGCACTCACCCACCTGGACAAGGGGAATACTTATGTGAGAATGCTGTTTTATTGACTACAGCTCAGCATTCAACACCATCATCCCCTCAAACTCATCAGCAAGCTCAGCAACATCGGGCTGTAGACCTCGATCTGCAGCTGGGTTTTTAACTTTCTGATGGGCAAGCCCCAGGTAGTGAAGTTTGGCAGCCACATCTCCTCCTCCCTGACCCTTAACACAGGTGCACCAGAGGGGTGCATGCTCTCCCCCCTCCTGTACTCATTGTTCACTCACGACTGTGCATCCAAACTAAGGAGATGATCGTGGATTTTAGAAGGCAGCAAAGGGGGAGACACATGCCCCTCCACATTGGTGATGCTGAGGTGGAATGGGTCAGCAGCTTCTGGTTCCTTGGTGTACACATTACTGAGGACTTATCATGGACACTGCATGCAGAAACTGTGGTCAAGAGAGCTCGCCAGCGCCTCTTTTTCCTGAGGAGGCTGAGAAAGTTCGGCATGTACTCCAACATCATGACAAACTTCTACAGGTGCACAATTGAGAGCTTGATGACAGGCTTCATAACAGTCTGGTATGAGAACAGCACTGCTCACAGCTGGAAACAACTGCAGAGAGTGGTGGAGACTGCAGAACATATCACCGGTAACAGTCTCCCTGCCATTCAAGACATCTTCCACCAGTGGTGTCTGAGAAAAGTACACAGCACCATCAAGGACCACAGCCACCGAGCATGCAGTCTGTTCTCTCTTTTACCATCTGGCAGACGATACAGGAGCATGACTGCCCACACCACACGGCTAAAGGACAGTTTTTATTACTGGGCCATCAGGCTACTGAACTCATAACCTATTACCAAACATTGTCACCCTATTTCCCTATACTCACTGTCCTGCACTTCATTGTCTTGCCCTCATCCAATTTGCAATATTGCTGTTTGCACTGGTCACTTTTTCACTTCTGACACTTTACACAATGTCCCCTTTCCATGGTTCCTTTATATATTTTTGTAAATATCTTTATATATAGTTCTAACACGATGGTATTAAAGGCTTCTAAAGAAGGATTCAAGAATAGCATTTCCACTTGCTGTTCTGCATAGTAGCAGACATTTTTGTGCTAGCAGTGTGAGTGATGAAGTGGGTGAGTGTGGGAACGTAAATGAGTGGGACTGGAATTTAAATGTGACGTTGGCCTTCCCATCAGTCTCAATCAGTTACGCATAAGAGAGAATTCCACACTGCAGTCGGACCACAACTGGTGCCAAAACAAATATCTCAACCTGGGCCAGACTCTACTCGTAACTATGAACAAATGAGTTAGGATGCAAAACCCAAGTATATGTTTTCCTCAGTTTTAATAATTTACAGAAGTTTTACTGATATAAAAAGTAGTACTGATAAAAAAAAGTACATATATTTTTGTTAACCCTATCATGGGTGAAACATATTTTATAAAATAATTTTCCTGACAGAAAATCCCTTTCTGTCACATTTGTTTTTACAGGTGTACATCCAGCAGGAAAGTTATTAGGCTTGTTTGTCTGTTTTAATCAATCACAAAGTGAACTTACATAAGTCTTCTGAGTTTTCTGTCACCATATAAAAAGCACCATGCTGACTTTACGGTTGCATGCATCATGAGAGTTTCTCACAATTTAAGTACTCACAATATAAATGTAAATCAAATCACTATAGAAATAGATAGTGACTGAAGTGTGAATTATATTCATATGCTTTCCTTGTTCAAAATTGGTAGTTTTCTGTTTATTTATATATTAACAAAGGTGAGCCCTAAGGGCCTTCTAGGTCTTTGGAGAAGGCCTACTTATTTCTGGACAATAAAAAAAAACTTATTGTTAGTAAATTATGTAACATTATCCCATCAGACATTTCTCTCTATGGTATCTTGGTAAAAACAGCTTAGAGAGTTTTCTTACTGGTTAGGCCTTCAAGAGCTGACTGAAAGTTCAACATAACTGGAATCATCCGATCAAATTTTTGATTTACAGTAGGTGGGACTAGTTTTATCACTGCAACTGCAGACCTTTAGGAAATCCATTGACCAGGTGTGAGGTTTTGGTCTTGTCTGGATCTGTTGTGTTTTCCTTGCCATGTGCCCATGTATCCTGTTTTGTTTATGTCCTAGCTCCACCTATGTCTCTGCCCTTGTCACCTGTTCCTTGTTTCCTGTCTCCTCCATGTTCAGGTGTTCATTGTTGGTGTCCACTATATAGTCTCTTGTGTTTGGTTTAGCCTTGTTGATTCTCTGTTGTATCTACCCTGTTGCATCTCAGTACATGTTCCTGTTGTCTCTATATTTATTTTCCTGTTGGATTCCTGTCATGTTAGACCCTGTCAGTTATTATTGGTATGCCCTGTTAGGTTAGCCATCAGTTTATATAATTCTGTTTTTTTTTCTTTTATGTCTATTCTAAGTGTGTGTTTTTTAAATAAATCTGCAAGTAAAACCTTACAACTTGTGCTTACTTCCTGCAAAACCCAAATCGTTACACCCAGAAAAAGAGTGTCAACCCAACCAGTGGGTATCAGATGGTAAAGAGTGGCAGCTCTATGGCAGGACACTTATATGAAAAAGTCACTCAAGAATTGCTACATACAAGTCACATATATATTATCTTTTACAAGTTTCAGATAATAAAATTAAATGCCTTTTGTTCCTGATGTTCCTGTTCAGTTTAGAAAGGCCAAAAATCAATGTTCAATGCTTTTAGGTAAGTGTTAACAGACTACTAGAATCTAGTAATAGCACAAATTTGCTGAACATAGTGGTGTTTTTTTTTTTTTTTTGTCCTCTTTTTTTTAAAGAAGGCCTACCTCTAGTTGTTTTTTTACATGTCAAAATTTGCATAAATACTGCTAAGTCTCATATTAAGCAAGAATTTCCTAAAAATAAAATCCACTTGCAAAACTGCAACAATTAGGATCTTCAGATCCCAAATTATTAAAAAGTACAATTACAAAGAAAAGTGGTATACATGCTTAATGCTTTTTTATGTGTGTTGCAAGAGTCAAATTACATGTAAGCAGTTTGATGAAAACATTGGAAATATTTTCTTTATACTTTTGTCAATACAAAGTATCAAGAGAATTAACTAATCAAAATTGTTTTTGTTGCATTTTACAAAACCCAACTTTTCTAGAAATTGGTTTTGCATTAAAGAATGCCTTAGTTGTAAACATTTTGTTATAACTTTCTGTGAGGCTGCTTTTAACATTGTTTTTTATCACTACTTCTACAAACAATTCTGACTCAGTCCATTCTCTAGAATTAAACATTTTACACCCAGCCTTTCTAAATGACTTTCTATGGCTTAATCTTTTAGATCTATACAAAATTAAAAGAATGTTGCTGCTTAATGTTTTTCCTTGCGTTTGTTGCCTTTGGCTTGCTTATTAGAGGCTTGGACCCGAATTCTGGAAAGCTGCTTTGTGACAATGTCAGTTGTAAAAAGTGCTATAGAAATAAAATTGACTTTACTTAAAATAAATCAGTGTTTAATTCATTAAGAATTTCACTGATTAATGTTTTCTCTTTCTTCTGAACACATCTCAAACTCTTATACCATTATGCCATTATTAGATTTTTCTCCAGCGTAAGAAATAAAGAAGAAAACAAATAGGTTTAGCAATAATATTCAGAAGTTTCATCTGCTGTTGATGTAAGTGTTAATAATGAAAATAACATTAATATTAATAATAATAATAATAATAATAATAATAATGCTGCTGCTGATGATGACTATTATTATTAGACTTTCTGTACATCTGTAACCATGCTAGTGTTGGAGTATCTATTCCTGTGTTAGGATATATATTGCCAATGTAAAAATTATTGTAAAGTTCAACCTAGTGTAGAGCATCACTGCATATATTTGCAGAGGGATATTAAAGGAAATTGAAGGATTTTATTAAGGTGGGGTGATATAAGCCTTGTGAGTTGAAAAACCCTAGAAGCTGATACAATCACACACAGCAGACACCACCAGAAGCCTAAGTGTGTATTAATGGAATTTAGATATCTTGTGTTACCAATACCTGTAGCATCAGTTTCTGAAGACTCTACAGAGAAGGATAGAGGCGTCTGTACATATTGGTGCATGAGTATGATCCAAGGGTGTACAGGTAAAGATGTGTTCATGTTTATTCAGTAGATCAGTGCATACAACCAGAAGACCTCTGCTTAGAACTGCATGGTTCTGTCAGCAGATATTACTTCTATCACAGATATCACACATATGACTTTGTATTATTTTTGACCCCATTGAAGTTTTCAATCATATTTCTGTTCTTATTTATTTGTATTTTACTTTTGATAATAGGCATAATCATAAAGCAGCAATACCCAAATTTAAATGAACAAGCTGATGACAATGATCAGGGAGCTAAATTACCCCTGAGCAAGGCACCTAACTGTTCACTGCTTTGGATGGATGAAATGTGAAGAATAATTAATAGAGGAAAATTATATATAGAGATGTTCAGTAGTGATGCAGTGATGATTACATCCAAAAAACACATTTTCGCTTCTCCAGAGTCCAGTAGTGGTTTGCTTTACACCACTCAAGCCTATGCTTGGCATGGAACATAGTGATCTTTGGCTTGTGTACAGCTCATCAATCTTCTGCATTGCCATTGGATTGCATGGCTATGTGCTTGAGTTCATGCACTTGTTAGCAATGGGTGTGGCTGAAACACATAAACTCAGTAATTAGGATGGGTGTCACATACTGTTGGCCGTATATTCAATACAGTCATTTAGCGCATATTCAATTACATTAAAAGAAATATATTCAAATTAATCATTTAAGAAATTCAGAAACCAGATTTCTTGTTATAAAAATAAATATTGTTATTTTTATGCATGGTTCATTTTTCAAAAAGAAACATCAGAATTTACAGTAAAGATACTTCAGTATCAATTTGTCCAACTCTATCAGTAAAATCCCAGCTCAAACAGGGCTTTACTTCAAATGGAACTACAACATCCTTTGCTATATGTTGGCACGAAATCTTCAGTCAAGGAGGGTGAACCTATTAAGAGACTGTGACCCCTGTCTTGTCCAGCAAACGGTGCCTGATGGCACTGGCTAAAAGAATCTCAGAGTTTAAACACCAAAAGCCTTAACAATGACTTCTACCACCTGTTCTGCCAGAGAAGAATAAAAGTTTTTGGTTTATCATATAAGTCAGCCTTTTTAGTAAGAGCACAGTTGGATGGTGATCATGAGCCAAGTCAAGTCAAGTCAAGTTTATTTCTATAGCGTACAGTATAGCAGTATGGCTCTGCTTGTTCACTCTGAAATATGACGAGTGTTTCAGTTTAGACTGCTTTTTAAATGAGGCATATTATACATGGTATAATACAGTATATGGTTGTAAAAGTTTGCCACAGACATTTAAACTCCTTGCAGAGTGAAGTAAACCTTCTGTGTTCCATTTCCACTGTAGTATTTTCAGTGTCAGTGTTTTTTTCTTTTGTTCTAGACCTTTCTCCAGGTTCGCATCCTCCTCAAATGGCTCACAGACTAAATCCACTTGAGCAGGAAGCAATCTAACCGCTCTGTCTACTGCAACATCTACCAGCTGGCCTCGCTCACCCTGTAGACAATTACCTCACCTCTTCCTGTCATGCTCACTGATAATTTTGGAATCAATATGAACAGCCTTGATATAAAGACTATGGTAGTTTCCTTTTAGCTTAGTCTTTATTCCAGAGTTTGGAAAGCACTGGTCAAGGTCATCACATTCCCTGAATGTATTTCTGTAAGCTAGGTGAATTCTAACAGATGCCCCAACTTCCAAATTGTATTATATATTGATTTGACATTTGGTCATTTGTGGCTGACATACAGCCAAGCCCATTCCTTTTGAGTTCTCTGAATTAAGCGTGAGGTATATTAGATCATTTGTTTGCAGGCTACGTGTATGTGCCTCTGTTAAAAACAAATTACATCAGTCTACTAGAACGCTGGGAAGATTGAAGCCCGTAATATTGCTTTAATATTTTTGCTTGAAATTGTTATACAATGTTTAAAGATATGGACCTACTGTATTTCCATTTATGGAAGAAGTCATTGCTTGCAATATGTTAGTGACATTTGTAGTAATGAATTTGGCAAGTAGTGCACTGTATCAAACTAAGTGACCATTCTTCAAAACATTTTTGTTTGCACCACTGTGCCATAATTTGGCCAATGGCCTATCTGATAGATGACTATCATCCACACTGCAATTCAGCAAGCTTAAATGATTCCCATCAATCACTGGGCAGCTTTTTAATATGAAGCTGCTTGGCACAGAAATATATTTATTTTAAGGTTATGGAGTGTGGCCTTTGCAGGACTCCATTGTTTTAACAAATGTGAGACATCAAAACTAAACAGAACAGCTCTGTAAACTCATAGTTTATGTGTATATGTGTAAATGTATATGTGTATATCTTTTTGCTACTGCATTTGGGTTAGAGTCTAGAAAAGGGCCTATATCCTATTTTGGCTTGTACTTTCATTTTTTCTGAGGTCCACTTATGATGCTTGTGTGGTTTTATGTACCAAAGAGTTGTAATTTACTCATTTTCAGCCTATTTTATCCCTTAGACTGTGCTTTTTTTGTTACTGTGCCTTTAAGTCTGTACATAAGCTCTGCTCTGATTGGCATACATGTTTTTTTTCCTATATTCACAAAGAAATCTAGACACGCTCACTCCTTCACGCAGTCACTTCAGGATAAATAAGCTGGGCTAAACTTAAGCTGATAAAATAGCTCCTGTGACATGACAGAAATAATACATTCAAAATGGACTGTCTATGCAGCTTAGTTTCCATTCATGGATGTATGTACTGAGGACTAATAGTAAATCAATCTAAATTTAATCAATTATTTTGAAAAAGAGAAAAGAAATAAATTTTCTTTGATATATTGGCCCTTTAAAGTAATGTATTGGCTTACCTAACCAGACAAGTCTTATAGTTGCTTATGAAGAGCATGATGGATAATCACTTTTGTCATCCTGTGTATACATGAATATTCAAACAAATCATGTACACTAAGCTTTTGCGCTAATGGTGGACAGAGTCCAATCTGCCAAATGTTTTGTGTCAAACAAAATGTTCAGAATCAACAGCAGATGGGGCAGAATAAATGTTGCTGTTCAACATATCTCATGAATGACTGCTGTATGACTTATCTTACCGTCATTGCTAAAAGGTTTTTGTAGTGGTTTCACTGAAACCCTGGCCGGTGGCGCAAAGTCTACTATAGCCTTTTTTGTACTGCTTAGGAATGCAATTGAGGAAGTGGGGATCAGCAGTGGGATGACATTAACTAACATCCTACAACTAACTTTTATCTGAAATAAAATTATGCTGTTTGACCTATCTTATCCTAGGTCATTGCAAAAAGAATTTTATAGTGGTTTCACTGAAACTCTGGCCCATAGCCACATAGTCTAGTGTATGGTCTTTTGTTATTTGCAACTTTTATCTGAAATAAAAATATGGACAATAATACAGTTAAATTGGCCATATATAATGTTTAATGAAACATACAAGTTCAAGAAATTTGAAAATCTTGTTTTGCACATTGAGAATGTCCAAGAGGAATAGTAGGCTGACTGTTGCTTCCCTTAGCTTGCTTACGGATTAAACTTGATGTTCCACAATTTTGCCATAAATGCCAACCAATAAACAAAACTTCCAAAAAAGGGCTTTTAAGGTTGTTGGAGTACAAATCCCTCTTTCTATGGCACAATTGTGGTTGAAAACTGACATTTAGTAGAGACATTTCCTATTAACTATTTTTTATGTGCAGTAATTGGTAAATATATATTATTACTTTGTAAAGAAGTAATCAGTAAATGTAAGTAACTACTAATTTTCAGTAACTTTCATTGCATGCTACATTATTAAATGTACTTGTGTTTTTACACACTAATTAGGGGTAGTGCAGTATGTGTCTAGATTACTAGTTTGTGACAGATTACTGTCATCATGAAATATGGTGCTTTCATTTCTTATCTTTTCAGTTTGTATATATTTATTATTTGACATAGTGGAAAAGATTTTGACATTGGTGAAATGTTGCAGAGAAACACTAGTTTGCATGCAAGAAAAATCCAACAAGAAAATGTGGACTTTGTCAATGAGTTTTATAAGTGATGTATGGCAGTGTTTTGGTTTTCCCATTTAAAAAATGAATAGAGTGAAAGAGAATGACAAAAATAAATTAGCTAAATTAACTGCATTTAGCTACATGATACATTGTGGTAGTATCTTAATTTGAGTCTGTTTTGCTGTAATTGGTGGACCAATGAATTATGAATTATATAAGCAAAACTTTAAAGATTTAGATTTTTGAAAAAGAATCTGACCATGAACTGAATCTCAAGATGGTCATGTAGCAAGATAATGACCCTAAGCATACAGTTAATTCTACCAAAGAATGGTTATAGAACACTAAAATTAATTATTTGGAAAGGCCAAGTCAACATCCTGACCTTAATCAAACTTAAATGTTGTGGAACAGTGAACAGTTCATGTAAAAACCTTTAACCAAGAGTTTAAGCTGTTTTGTGTGGAAGAATTGGCTAAAATTCATCCATGCTGATGTGCAGGACTGATCATGAGTTTCCAGAAGCATTTTGTTGCAGTTACTGCTGCACATAGAGGGTTTCAACAAATAATTGCAAAGGATTTTCAGTTACAGTCACTTGAAAAAATAAGTACATTCAATGGAAATCATTAATATTTTCAACATATTCAAACAAAACCTTAATACAGTGCCTACAGAAAAAGGTTATTTTAACAAAACCATACTGCACATCCATTAGAACTCACCTGGACAATACACCCCACTTGCACTACAGCTCTCCAACCCAGTATAGGCAACTGCTATGCAGACACTACCACAGACACTTCCTGCATTGCCTATAACATCATGCTATTTGTACATTTTATTACTTGCACATTTGCACATTGCCATGTACACTTGTCACTTTACACTTTCTCTTTAAGTCAAGTCAAGTCAAGTTTATTTGTATAGCGCTTTTTACAACTGACGTTGTCACAAAGCAGTTGACAAACATCTTGAATCTTGAATCTGAATATGATGTAGAATCTATAGCTGAATCAGTGACTGAATAAAGAGGCAGAAAAACTACCTCCAAGTATATAACGTTTCGAAGATTTTTTCCTGGCATGCCTTTTCATGCAATTAAATTTGTTTAATTCCTTGTTGATTGTAGATGTATGCACTTTTACAACAACATCTGCAATAGTAATCTGCAAATCTTGTGAAAAAGTTCTGGGGTTCTTAGAGACGTTTTGCATCAAGTGCAAAAAGTGCTTTGAATGAATTTGCTGGTGAGGTAAGTTCTGAAAAAAAATCCTATGCAAGGTGTATTGTACATCATTGTGTATCCATATATGTAGGCCATATCACTGAAAGATGAATGACATGAGTTTAGCATGGTATATAACAACTAAATGTTCATTTCTCAGCCTAACCAGTCTATAGAAGGGAATTAGTCAGCAAAAACAGCTTTCAGCTCTTTTGAATCCACTGTTTTTGTGATATCACCCTACACCAATTAAGCCCTTTAATTCACTGCAGAAGTGATAAGGACTGTATTGTTTTAAAGAAGGCAAAACACAAAGCCCTTTAATGTAACAAAATAATATTTCAAGTACATTTTGGACCATTTTTCTTAATCCGTAGGATATTAAATATTCAGGAAAAATAAAGGACAGCTGATGTTTTCAAATTATATAAAAATAATAAGTAAATAAATAAATAAAGATATACCTATTATGACAAACTGCATTGGCTCTGTGAAGGCAGATTAACAGGAACATCCCCTGACCAACTCTAAATGTACTGATGGTCTTAATTATTAACTGATGCAGCAGAAGTGTCAGTGATGTGACCTGTTGATGTGCGGATGCCTTGATTTACACATTGTGTTTGTCTTTTTTGCTGGCAGTGGTGGCTAATGGTTAGCAGGAAGATTAGGGAGCCAACACATGCATGCTGTCAATTTTCCAGTAATGGACAGTGTTATAATGGAGTGTATATCTCACTAATGGCATATACCTTAGGGCTATTGAGACTTTGATCTGGCTCTGAGGGCATGTATGGGATTAATGGCTTGATAAGGATTGTGTTAACCACATCAGTTTCTTCACACAATGGGTTTTTTCTACTTTAGCTAAAAATAATATTTCTAAGCTCATCTGTGACCCAAGTAGACTGATGCAGACTCAGAGGCAATGCACTTCCAGCTGACATCTTCACTTCCCCAAGTCTTTCCCAAACAGTGTTACTGATATTACAAAACAGCATTAAATATTTTTTACTTAGTGAAATAT
The DNA here is from genome assembly GCA_037974385.1 of Arnoldichthys spilopterus. Classification (NCBI taxonomy): domain Eukaryota; kingdom Metazoa; phylum Chordata; class Actinopteri; order Characiformes; family Lepidarchidae; genus Arnoldichthys; species Arnoldichthys spilopterus. The sequence continues at coordinate 11,283 of JBBPDA010132974.1, forward strand.
TATTTACAGTCTTGACAGGTAGCACAGCAATAGTTGTCCTTGACCTTTACAAGCTCAAATCTGAAAGTTTAGCTCTTCTTCTTCTATTGTGGAACGTAACAAAATGGTGTACTTTGAATAATTTATAAACATTTTGTCTTTGTTCCGAGTGTTTGTTACAGGCAGCAAATTCTAAATATTCTTATATTATTAATTTTATATATTATATCATCTTACATTATATTGCATCGTCTTATATTGACAAAATACAAACTGGTCATCCAAAACATAAGTCATTTCTTTGTACTTTTGTCAGTTAAATACATTTTAACAGAATTTACACACTGCAAATTTTCATTTGTATTTTATTTTACAAAATGTTACAGAACAGAATGTTTTCCAAAACTGGGGTTTGTAAAATAAGACTTTAAGAATTTCTTAAGACAAAATTACTTACAGCAAGTAAAATGATTTAGAATTAAGTTATAATAATCATATAATACCCATGTAATCTTAAAATGTGACATACTTGGATATATTGACAAAATTTAAGATTTTTGTGTCAAAATAAAAATTTTTGTGTGCTGCTTAAAATACTTAATTTAAGCCTTTCTTCTAAGGCTTGCCTTTTAATGTATAGGCAGTCCTTTTATTTAGTAATCTTTTATTGCTGACTTGTATGAACAGTTTACATGGATATCCAGACTAGCTTAACCATCTATCACATGCTGGTCACTGGAAGTTTTAGCTTCTGTCATCTCTTGCATCTGCGAGAAAACTCTTGGAACCTTCTGTTTAGTTACAGAAACTAGTTTGCTGACACAGGCTTTGCAAAAAGAATTTGGAACAATCTTTAAATCTGTGAGTAGTCTGTGGCAATCAAGTCTCAAAAAATTGTTCAATGAAGATTTCTTATTTGAAAGCATTTCCAGATTAAATGGAAGTAGCAGTCAGCGCAAGAGCAGAATAAAACTCAGGATGAGCTTTAAGGCTGAAAAGTAAGACAGTAAGACATGACTCATGTACAACCTCATGTCTCTGCTAGTAAAATACACTGGAAAATAGAGGAAAGCTTAAGGGTAAATAAACAGAAAATTCTTAGGAAGATAAATATGATGATGGATTAGTCATTGGAAGTGCTCTAAACTTTGTGCCTTTGTGGTTTGTTTCTGGTGGCTCACAGGGGCTTTTTGGCTTTATTCACAAGTGTAATGTGGTCAGAGGAAAGTTATTTATTATGCTTCCAATCCTCTGGAGAGTTAGATTAAAGGGAAATAAGACCTTGGGAATGCTAATGCCACTTGCTGGGAGCAAAACTGATGGTCTGTTGTTGTGAAAATGAAGCCACTTACCCTTCATGTAACTTATCAGTAGCAACTGTGGTTAAAAAAAGACCTGAGGAAGTGTCCTTGTCTACACACTTATTCCATCAAATGCTTTTCATGGCCAGTTCTGAGTTACTGTTTTTATTATTCTTGCATATTATTGTTCCTGTCATCATAATGACATGATGGCAGTATACAATCCCCATTTTAAGAAAAATTGGGACTTTTCATAAAATCCAGTGAGAATAAGAATGTGTGATTTATTAACTCTCTTGAACTAAATTAACTGATAAACTTCATAGAAAAGATTTCCTAGAATTTTAGAATGTAACACCTGCACACACTCAGAAAAAGTTTGGATGGAGTAACATAAGAGTTAAACATTTATAGAATGTTCAAGTTGTGCCATTTTGGAACATTCCACAATAAGCAGGTGAACTTGTAACAGGTGAGAGAAACATGACTGAGTATAGAGAGCATCCACCAAAGGCTCAGTCTCTGCAATCAAAGATGTGTCGTGGCTTACCCCTTTGTGCGAAACACCATGAGAGAATTGTCAGTCAGTTAAAAAAAACATTTCTCTACACAAGATTTACAAGATTCTACACAAGACTGAGATCTTTCATCATTTACAGTAAATAATTATAGAAAGAAATCAGGAAATCTGTCCCTGTAGGACAAGGCCTGAAATCTTTGAGCCTTCAGAATACAATGCATGTGAAATTTTCAAGTTACTGTGATTAATATGGGCACATGGGTTCGGGAGCATTTCGGAACACTGCTGTCACTTAAGACAATTCTACACAGAAACCCAGCTCTTTGGATGCAAACTCATCTCAAACAAACCAAATAGCAGTGGAAACATGCTGTAATCAGATGATTCCAACCTTTCAGCTTGTTTTGGGGAAAAATGGACTTTAAGCTCGAATTGAATTTGAATTAAGCTGATTCAAAAGTGTACATTAGTCCTACATGATTGCAATATTTTATACCAACATGATTATTGACAAGAGAGAGTAAATGAAAGGCAGTTATTGGTTTGGTGTAACATATCAAATTAAAGTGGGACCAATGTACCCATTTAAATCAAGTAATTTAAGACATTTTTTTCAGTGCAGAAAGTTAATGGAAATATTTCAACCAGACAATGTCAGGCCTCATTCTGCACATGCTACAACAGCATGACTTCATAGACAGAGAACGATTCTACATTTGTTTATATTTACAAAATACACTTGATTATTGAAAACATTTGAAATCTTTTCATTAAATATGTATTAGTCAAATAAAAGTTTAAGTCAGTTAACAAATTACATTCTTGTTTTTATTGCATTTTGTAAAAAATCCCAACTTATCTGGAAATGGGGTTTTGAACTTGTTCCTGTGCAGAGGCACTCTGTCACAGCTACTACTATGTGAAGAGTGGAGTTTTTAATGGCATCGAAGAACTGCTATAGTTCCTAAAGAACTGTTATTGTAAATGGGATATATGAGAAAGAAAGACCTTTTAAAGATGTAAAAGACATAATGCAATAGTTCTTTGACATTTTAAGAATTCTTTTATTTTTTACATCATGAGGTTGTTTAACTTTCTAAATATTCTAAATCTTTTTTAAAATTGTTCTTTAAAGAATTCTCCATTTAACTTTTTTTTTCAGAAACCAGAAATATTTATTTTATGGCATAATACAAAGAAACCTTTCTGATACCATTATTTTAAGAATAATGGAAGCCTTCAACGGAATGCTAGGTTAGCCGCAAAACATAGGCAGACATGGTTCAGAGGGAAGTGGTTGTAAACCCCAACTGTACATTTTAGTTGTTGCTCAAAAAAAATTTTGAACCACTGCACTGAATAACTTCAGAATCAGTAAGTATAATCTTGCATGAATAAGTGTGTTATTCTGTCAGGTGTCTGATGCAGCTTGATTGCAAAAGGAGAGGCAGTAGGGTTGCAGGTGAAGCCAAAATAATAACTTGGCAACATGTAAGTAGAAAGATTCATGATTGTAACAAATCTTAGGCTGATTATGTCCTGTAAAACAATGGTTCATAAATATGTGTTTAAAATGAAAATTTTGAACAGGCACATGTCATCACAGAAAAAGATGGGTCAAGTTGCCAAGCTAAAGTCTAGGCTTGTAACAATGTGATTTTAAGGGTAAAGATATATATTTGTTTTTTATTACACTGAAACTGCCCTGTTATGCTGCGAGGTAGATTAAGCATTCAGTCATAGATGGTTTTGATAACATGAGCATGGACACTATACTATGTACATAAAATATGATGACTAGCCTTGTGCAGACGTAATTTTACATGCAGTAGCTAATAGAAAGTGGCTATCTTTAGACTGCGGTGTATTCATAAGGAAACTGAATCTCCCTTTTGTAAGTGTTTAGGTTTCAATATCTATATCAGTGTCAAAATTAAATCTAAGTCCTGGACTGAACCTGAGTATAATGTTTGAGGTGATATTTTTTAAACCTGTGCTTTCAGTTAAAACTACAGAACCTGTAACAATTTGTGGTTGGTTGGCAGTAAATGAAGGCAGAGAACAAAGAGGATTTATTTAAATAAAATGCAAAACAAGGCTAGGGAAATAAGGCAGGACAAGAGCAGACGACAGCTAAGACACATTGAATTCGTAGGACGACAGACAACGTGGGGGTAACAGCGTGGGGAGAACAGCATGTAGATAACAGATAACCAACAAGACTAGGGGAAACACACAAGGCTATAAAGGGACACTAAACAAGGCACAGCTGACAGGGGACGTGATGACACACAAGACACAGTTGTGAGGCGGGGCTAGGGCGTGGTACACAGCACGAGACACAAGCGCATGGCAAAACAAACACACGGACAGGGAAACACGTGGGTTACCACACATCACAAAACCAAAGCACAGTTTAAGCAGTGCAATATTTTTAAAAATGTTTTTAATAAAACTGAGCAACATGCAACCTTAAATGAAAATGTTTTAATATTTAAAGTTTAAATAATTAACAGCTGAAAGCACAGTGAACACAATTCCATGAGAAAATAATCTTAAATGTGGTTTTCCTTTGTAAGGATAAAAAAATGAAGGAAATTTTTGAAAGCACTTTGCAGTTTTGTGTTGCATTATTGCGCATAGTGTTAATATTATTACTGGGGCTTAAGTGAGAGATAGTATCTGTATGATTTATTTGGCCATGGTCAAACTAAATGCAGGTAATAAATCAGTAATATCAAAGGACTTAATATGTTTTTTTAAGAATCCTAAAAGTCCTTGGCCACACATACATGATAATTTTTTTAAACTCACTTTATTTCTATGCATTTTTGACCTTGCGTCAACATATAAATTGTGTTTTATGTCACTGAAAACAGATCCATGCCACAAGTGTTCAATATGCAAATGTTTTTCATTCTCAGCGACTGTTGTATCAGCTTTATGTACTGTTGGCAAAAGATACATTTAGCATAACAAGACTTTAGGATTTTGAGATTTTAAAGCATTTGCTACATAACATAACATTTGATAAATAACATTGACCATCCAGGTTAAAATGCAACACTACTGAGCTGGACTAAGACTATGTTCAATTTTGAATATGAATATAAAGAATAATTTAGTATATCAATAGTTTACTTGAAGCATATAAAGAATAATAAAACTGTATTTTATGCTTTATGGAAATATATTGGTCTGTGTGTTTCACAATTAAATTTTAAAATAATTGTAATGTTGCCCCTTGTTTTAATTTTCCATGTTTTGTTTACTTAGCCCTCTGTCCATGTTTATGTTTACTTAGCTATGTGTTCTCCTTTTTTCCTGCCCCTCCATCTTAGACCCTTTGATTATTATGGCCAGCTGTATCTCATTCCATGTCTCCTCCTGTGCCCAGGTGTTCCATGTCATTTCTTAGAATTTCTCAGTATTCCTGCTGTGTAAATTCTGTTCAGCTTGTGCTTTTGTTCTGTTGTTTATTTTGCACTTACTTTCTTGCACCAAAACAATACATTACAATAATACAATTTAGATTATAGTTCTTAGAACATAATTGGAGGGACCTTTTTAGCTCATACTTTAGGGCAAGCACTTTTTCCAAACAAAAGAAACTATGAGTGATGTAAATGTGCAGTGACTGTTTTAGACAAAAGTGTACTGTGAATGGTCGAAATGAAAATGTACCATCATTTCGACTGCCATTTTAGAAACATTAGCCATATTAAAAATGGCCTTTAGTATTACAAAATGAAAAAAGGACTAATGGACCAACAGACCAATGGTGAAGTCCATGCTGTATTGAGCTTTTATACAACAGGGGAAATACAATAGATTTTTTTATCTAATCACCCAGTTAGTTCTCCACCTTCTTGTATGTAGACACTATACCAACTGTTCGTCTGCTGTCACTTCAGCCTTTCTACTGATGCACATGCAAACAGAAAAATACACCCTTGAAGGTGAGCAGTAATCATTTGGTCCAAAAGCACCTAAAGTCAACTAAAGTCAATAGAAGTTATTTAGGTCAGATAAACTTTAAAAAAAATAATTTTTTATTACTGAGTGGTGCAACTGTATCAGCATTGCCTCCATCATCAACAGATCATGCATTTTATCTTCCCGGCAATGACCATAAGTGGCTTGGTATGTGCTAGCTTGGTCTTCCCAGGTTGGTATATTATGTAACCTTGCTATTAATTAGGAATGGCGGCAAAATAGGTGCAATATAACTTAAGGTGGATTAATGAATATAATGAACGTGTTCATTATGTACATACACTCTCGCGGCTCCTGTACACAAGGAAATGCTGCTGCCCATTTATACTGAGAACTATTATTATTATTTTTATTATATATTTATTTTATTTATTCTTTTTCTCCTTTTCTTTTTTGTTGTTTGTTATTGCTATCCGGTGTCAACCAGAGGAGGATGGGTTCCCACTTCCGAGCTTGTTTCCTCCCGAGGTTTCTTCCTACAGCTAGGGAGTTTTTCCTTGACTCTGTCGCCTTTGGCTTGCTCTTTGGGGGCTCGGACCCGGTTTATGTACAGCTGCTTTGATACAACGTCAGTTGTAAAAGCACTATAAAAATAAACTTGACTTGTTATTTCAATGCAATAACAGATTTACATTCTTAAATCCAAAGTGCAACCTAAACAAGTACATATAAGATATATTTAATCATAACTATTTAAATACATTTAAGTTGTCCAACAATAATAGATTTAGTATGTTTATTAAATATATTATTTTATATAAAATATTTATTATACTTTTCATGTATACTATACATTCATAACGGCAAAACTACTCTTAAATACATTTTTCTTTCACAAAGGACTGGTCAGGTCTGACTGAACTCATATTTGTCTTTAGCATGACAACTCATATGTACATGGGCAAAAATATATGTGTGTATACACTACTCTGAAAAGATTAGATATGTGTCACATTAAGGCAAAAAATATAAGATCTGTGTCAGTTAAACCTGGTAATATGAACAGGTTAAGTCATTGTAGCTCATGGAATCTGGGAAGATTGGAAAAGACAACAATATAAGAATTGCCACTATGCCAGTGTGACCATAAAAAACATGAGATTTCCAAAGTGCTCTTTGCCTCACCATCCATACTAAAGAAAATATTGCTAAATTAATAGCAGAGTTTAATTTTCTTTTTTTTTTTATTAGAATATTTTTTCAAAACTAGGTTGTGTGCAACATTGTCTTTTGCTGCTGGTTGGAACTTTTACCAATGTGCTGTTTAAAAGTACATTAGCCAGGTACAGTAACTTTTGTTGATTCTATGTTCTGTTACTATAGACTTTGGTTAGATCCCCACATGATTAAAATGCGTGTGTCTACATCATGATAAAGCTCCACTGACAGAAGCAGATGTGTCACCATGGCATGTCCTGTAAATCCTTCAACACTCAAAAGGAAAATGTTTACATGAGCATTAACAAACATGCTGGCTGCTATTTTACCAGTTGTCGGGTCCCCCGCACAAATTAATACACCAAGGTACAGACTTGGACTCTGCTATGGGTGGTAATCCTATCCACTTTATATATATGGTGTTCAGAGATTTGAAGAGTCACATTTTTCAGATGGATTTTCTCTGTTTGTGTGTGTGCATGTTTTTTCGTTGGTGGTTTAGCAAGTTCTGTGCTGACTGTGCTTTAAAAACATTCAGTGTAGAAGTATATCAGATCTCAGATGCAAAAATCTGGAGGAAATGGCACATTAAAAGGTTTCCCTGGAATACTGTATGTTCTATAGAATTAGACTTACAAATGTATTCAAAACTTTCTGTCTCCCTCTCTCTCTCTCTCTCTCTCTCCATCTCTCTCTCTCTCTCTTTATAGGGTGGCTAGGCTAGAAGTTACTTCTGTGCCCCTGAAAACCACAAATTCTTTCTGCATTGCTTTTCTCCTCTGACCTGGAAACTAAGGTCCAGCAGTAATGTCCAGTGACTGGACACTTGTTTGTATAATTACATTTGTCATGCACCTCAAATCTGTAAAATGCATTTTACGCCCTGCCGCAGGGGAATAATGATAGGCACTGGGCATTCACCCAAGCCTATTATGCAAGCAGGCACAACCAAGTCTAGTGGGCATTCATATTGCTCTAATGATGCTGTCTCACTAATATTGCTTGCTAACTAGATGCATAAATAAAACTATAAATCATCTTTTACCACCTGATTTCATCTGACCTATCCATGCTGTGTGTACATACACGTTTTGCAGAAACTGTTGAGAGACTGGAAAAACTTTACAGAACTCTGGCAAGAAATCCCACTCAACCCTGTAAAAAGAGTTTAGACTGTGTTTTTATTTTTAGAGAATAGATATATTTTGTGTTTATATGTGTGTGAAAATTCCCATTGGTAAAAGAGATGATTGTATAATCAAGCTAATATTAATATGGTGGCAAAGGCAATCATTTATCCCACTCCACACCATACTCTTGTAAAGCCTGACATCAAAAATTTGACATGAAAAATTGTCTTCTGAAATTATGTCTGTTATTGTCATCATGCTGATTTAATTTGACTTTAAATTAATTTTACCATCAGCTTTTCATTCCTAATCTACACAAAGCAAAAGTTTTTCACGAAACATATTTTGGGTAGGATATGGGTTAGCATTCATTCGCTCAATATTTACTTTAAAAGTACTGAATTTGCATTTTTAATTCAGTAACTCAGTAATGTGAACCTGCATCTCTCACTTTCCACAGCTGTGGCTTTCAGGAACCCAGTACCTTAGCCCCACCCCCCACAACTGAGTCAAGTATGTCCTCAGCTGTGGGTCGTTTGTGTTCCCCTTAAATGTCCCCGTGTGCCACCCTTCCGAGTCAGTCTTTGTGTGTCCTGCCTGCACTTGCTGCCAAACATCCTCCCAAGATCGTCACAGAAAGACCGACCGTCATGGCAGCAGTGGCAGGACAAATATACGAGCTGTGCGTGAGTCTGGTGGAGACTGGCTTTGCCATGGGGGCGACTGTGCCGAGGGTCAGAGGATCCTGAGCCAATTGAAGCTGGCTCGGGATCTTACCAGCGATAAGAAGCTGGCGGGACAGATCTTGATGGTGCACACCCACACCAGGAGGAGAAAATTCCCGGGGCAGAGAGAGGGGCTTCAGGTCAGCTGAGGAGAGCAACCCAGAGTTGGGCCTCTCTCCCGAGGGGCACTTGACCTTGGGGCAGGCTCGGATGAGCACATCAGAGGGGGAGGAGTCCAATCCCCCCTCCGAGGCCATGGCGGATCTTCTGACACGCCCAGGTGCAGGAAGGGGCGTGGCAAGAGGGCTGCTGGCGGTGAGTCATCCGGGAAATCCCAACCGGCGAGTGCCCAGCTCCGTGCGCCAGCGAAAGGGTCCCGACTTGAAGCCCTCTCGCCTTTGCAGCTCAGGCCCAGTTGCCGTGCTGCAGAGCACCGCGGAGAGCATCGCGGAGACCCCCTCGGAGACAGAGCCTCGATGGGCGTGTGTTACGAGGAAGGCCTCCACACAAACAGGTGGAAGGGCTCTGAGGGGTAAGCACAGCATGGCTGTGCAGGCATCAGCAAGGCTGCAGCTCATGGATCGAGGCTGCCAGCCTCGGAGACTTCCAACCACAAACGGGATCGCAGCTCCACCGACACGGGGCCGGAGCCAGCATGGACCGCTGACACAGGGTTGGAGCCGTCGTGTGCCGCCGACGTGTGGCTGGAGCCGCCCTGTGCCGCCGACACGGGGCCGGAGCCACTGTATGCCGCTGACGCAGGGCTGGTTGAAACTTTTACCAATGTGCTGTTTAAAAGTACATTAGCCAGGTACAGTAACTTTTGTTGATTCTGTGTTCTGTTACTATAGACTTTGGTTAGATCCCCACATGATTAAAATGTGTGTGTTTTGCAGAAACTGTTGAGAGACTGGAGAAACTTTAAAGAACTCTGGCAAGAAATCCCACTCAACCCTGTAAAAAGAGTTTAGACTGTGTTTTTATTTTTAGAGAATAGATATATTTTGTGTGTATATGTGTGTGAAAATTCCCATTGGTAAAAGAAATGATTGTATAATCAAGCTACTATTAGTATGGTGGCAAAGGCAATCATTTATCCCACTCCACACCATACTCTGGACGTGGAGGTGCCGTGTGTCGCCGACACGGGGCTGGAGCCGCCGTATGCTGCCGACGCAGGGCTGGAGCCGCTGTGTGTCGCCGACACAGGGTCGGAGCTGCCGTACACCACAGACACGGAAACCCCTTGCCCTCTGCGGGTCGACGAGGTTGACGCTGGGGAATGTCATCACTTTCGGGTCACTGCGGCCGATGCCGAAGCCCCTGCTCTCTCCGGAGTGATGAGGTCGACGCCGGGGAAAACTGCGACAACCACATTCATTGTTTTGGACTTTATTTTTGCCCCCAGCTGTGTTCCCCCTAGCATATATGTTTAACAGTCTGTTATGTTCCATGTGTCGTGTTTAAGGCCATGTTTCACCCGTAGGATTCCGTGTCTTCATGTGTCCTAGTTGTCATGTCTCGTGTTCCCCCTCCGCCCCTCCCCTCAGGACATCGTCCGTTTTTTGCTTCTGTTGTCACACCGGGGTGGTGTTCTTTGGAGGGAGGGCATGTCAGGAACCCTGTGCCTTAGCCCCACCCCTGAGTCGTGTATGTCCTCAGCTGTGGGTCGTTTGTGATCCCCTTAAATGTCCCGGGTCGGTCTTTGTGTGTTGCTGTATGTTGTGGTTGTAGCTCACATATGTCTCTTAGTCTTAGCCCAGTCGTGTTCCTAAGTTCTGTCCTGTGTTGGGTCTGTTCGCAAATAAAACCGTTAACATCAAGTCCTTCCTGCACTTGCTGCCAAACATCCTCCCAAGATCGTCACAGTGGCCTAATAAAACTCTCATTTCTGCTGCCCTCCAGAAGGCAGTTTCCTTGTTAACATGATTGGTTTCTTCAAATATGTTTGTTTTAATTATTATATGTTTATGCAAATACTAAGCAAATATATATTAAGCTGTTTATTTGTAAACGTCTTTTTAGTCCCGCTCCTGCCTGCTCTGAGCTGAGTAACTCTCTGCTTCCAAAAATTTTAAATTTGCCCTGCAACACAAGATATTGTGGTGGGTCCCACAGGAGTCCAGCTGGAATGGCATCTAGTTCACAGTGGGCAAATATTGGACGACTCTGGAGACAAATCTTTTTGCCATTCTGTTTGGTGTAAAATGGTCTGTTGCCTTGATCCAGGGGAGAATTGATCAGGGTGACTGAGGGGGTGGCTAGAGTCCTGTTTGTTCAAAGGAAATAAAAGAAAAAAAAGCAGTAAATCAAAGCCCTTCTCAATTAAGGTAAAGTCCTGTGATCTCTGCCTACCACTGGCCACATATGCTTTGATTAACATTTACAAAGCAAATGTCTTAACCTCTTATTATAATAGTGACCCATTTAAATCCCCTGTGACATATTTTATCATAATCAAGAATGGGGAAACACTATTAGCAGAATTCACTGTTCTTCAGTGTAAATAAAGCTGTTTTTTTCAGTTTACTACAGCTTTATGATGTCCTCTTTTGTTAACATCAACTTGAAGTTTTGGAAGTTCATCCTTTCATCTCTGTCAAATTAAAGTTAATTTCAGAAGCTTTGTTCCATATTTCTTTAAATATTCTTTACATTTAGAGTGGAATTAAATAAATTAAATGTGACAACAAAAAGAAAAGAATTGTATATGAAGTGAAAATTTGTCATTGTGAACACACTCAAGCACCACAACGAAATGTGACCTCTGCATTTAACCCATCAC
>JBBPDA010132995.1:0-16013 GCA_037974385.1 Arnoldichthys spilopterus
TTGTCTGATTAAAGTTATTTTTGTGAGCATTTTGAGTTTTTCTTTCATTGACTGAAGGGTACCAACAATTTTGTCCACGTGTGTACATTAAAAACTGATGGGGGCTTTCCATTAACCTAAATGTTTCCTCCTTTTCAGCCTTATACTTTGTTGATATTTCACATTAAGAAGATAAAAGTTAGGGCTCGGTAATATGGCAAAAAATCACAATACAACCAATAAAAAGTTTTAAATTTAATTTAAATATATATGTCTTCAATTACATTTTACACATTGTACTACACTAAATTCACTTAGGCCAGTGTAGATATTTATCCCCTTTAATCCACTTTTCTACAGTAATTTCATTATTTTTCAATGTTATTTAATACGTAAAGCTGAAAATTCATATATTTTAAGCAGTGTGTGTCACAAATAATGTTTTTGAACAAAAATGTAAACCACAAATCAAATGTGTTTCATCATCACTCTGACTAGGCAAATTGACAATAAAGGTCCACCAACCAGAACTGAGCTCTGATAACATCAGAAAATATCTCAGTGAATTCAACAATTAACAAAGTCTACCCTCTTGTATCTTATACATTGTACTATGGCCAGTGGTGAAATGGACATGCCATAACTCCTATGGTGGATGATCTAAACCAGTTACAGTAACAGAATCTCATCTCTTAGAGAGGCGTTTAGCTTGACAGGGTTAAACAGGACTAGCTGTCTGTCAGTGTCCTTAAAGGTATCCACCACATGCTCAGAATAGCATATTGTGAAAGCAATGTGCCATAAATCTCACAATACTGATATAGTCATTGTTGTCTGTCCATATTGGAAATGTTACAAATTATCATTGTCTGTGCCATGATGTTGTGTGTACTTACCTGAGACAACTGCAGTACTTGGCACAGAGGTGCTGTTGGAAGTTGCATCCCCTGCCAGAAGTGTAATACTGAATGTCTTCCCACATGTCAGAGAGTTCAGAAGACAAGAGGTGCTGTTGGTGAAGCATGAAGCAGCCAGCGTTTGTCCCCCATCTGTATGTGCCAGCACTGTGTACCAGCTCACACCTGCGCTGGCATTCCACATCACAGTGGTGAAGTTGCTACTGCACTGCGGTATGGCCGTTACATTCTGAGAATTACAGGAACCTGCGTGCAAAAAACCAACAGGTTATCTCACCTGTAATTTATTATAACAAGTGATGAATATTAGCTCATCAATTTTGATGAAATCACTTTTGACTTGTACTCTAGGCTGTGTAATTTTACAAATCTTTACATGTAAAATGTATGCAATATTTAATCACTATACAGTCAGACTATATACCAAGGTGTGTGATGTATACAAGTGTTGCATCTGCAGTCTGGGTGTGTTTGAGTGCTGTACCTAATGTTCAGGTGTATGATCTGTAGGATGTGGTATGTGCAGGTGTGTGACTGGTAACAATATGCCATATAAGCAATATGTAGGTGTCCATGTGTGAAATGTAGGACAATTATATTATATATTATATATATTATATAGAGGTGTGATGTGTGGTATTGTCATACTAGGAGGGTAAGTGTGTGTGATGTCTAGCAGTATGAGACCTGTAATACAGAAGTGTTATATGTAGGAGTGTTTTGATCCAGGTTTGTGATATGCAGCAGTGTTGTAATCCAGGTATATGAGGTACAAGAGAAGACGGGGTATGATGTGCAGTTTGCATCTGTAGTCCAGGTGTAATTTATGTGCTCTATCTGTTCTCTAGGTGTTTAATGTTTAGGACTGCTACACTTGCAGCTAAGGTGTGTTTGAATATACCTGATGTGTCTGATGTGTCTGAATGTAGTACCTGTATTGGCAATGGTGACCAGGCTGTTGTTGCTATTGCAGATCCCATTTTGTGCCATGACACTGATACTGTACTGACTGGCCACCTGCAGGCCGGTGAACACACATGACAGGTTGGCTGTCACACACACCCAAGGGACCCAGCCAGAGGCTGATACCATGGCAGTGTACCCACTGGCCCCAGGTGCAGCATCCCAGGATGCCACCAGAGAACCTGATCCACATGTGTTATGACCAATAACATTCTGGGGGCTGCAGGGGGCTAAGGGAAAAGAGATGATGATTGGTCAGACATGAATCAATCATGACATGACATGCTTGGATGAGCGTAACAAACCTCTAGTCTTCTGTTCTGCTAATTGCCCCATAATGATCATTGTTGTGAAGCCATGATACTTACAAGCGCAAATGTTCTACAATATTACTGATATCACGTAACGATTTTCTCATACAAATTGGAAAATACATGTACCTGTTAGTATAGTTTGCACAGGGCTTGCTGGTCCATTACAATTGCCACTGGATGCAATTACTGTGACATTGTACTGCTGGCCACACTGGAGGCCTTGCATTATGCAGCTGGTGCTTTGGGAGCTGCAGGAGATTGCAGTGCTGCCCTTCCATGTAGCAATGGCTGTATAGTTTTGAGAAACTGCAGTAGGGCTCCAGCTTATGGTCAAAGAGTTTATGTCACACTCAAGAACAGCAGACACATTTTGGAGGGCACATGGGGCTGAGAAAAAAGAATGACATAATATGTATTTTAATAAAGATTTTATTACATCTATTACTCTATTACATCTTCTGATGTCAGAAATTATTTCCAACTCTCTTCTGACCCCTAGTGGTTCAGGTGCACCTCATGTCATTCACTGTTTGTACTAGTTGCACGGGTAGGTGGCTTTATCTGTGTGTGTGTGTGTGTGTGTGTGTGTGTGTGTGTAGTGTGTGTGTGTATACACACCTGTGTACAAAGAGACTCTCTGACTCAGTTGGCTGCTACAAATGTCATTGGTTGCCATGACACCTACACTGTACAAATGACCACAGGTGAGGTTAGTGATGCTGCAGCTGGTCCCATTGCTGAAGCACTGTGTACTTTGACCGTGGCCATCTATGGCGATGGCGATGTAAGTCTGAGCTCCAGCACTGGGGTACCAGGCGATGGCCACAGAACTTGCCCCACAACTCGAGGACACAGAGACGTTGGTGGGGACACAAGGCACTAAAGAGATGCAAAAAACATTGTTTAGCCAAACAGGTTTAGATGTTAAGATGGGGACTGTGTCTGTCTGTATACACACACACGCACACAAACATATTTGTACAGTTGTATGCAAATGTTTAGGTGTCCCTGGTTAAAAAAATAAGTAGACAATCTATTGGGAATAAAAACTCAATTTTATATTTTATGTTTTATACATTTTCCAATAGGCTAAAATCAGCAAATAAACTGGCTTTCATATAGAGGACGTGTCCTTACTTTCACTTACAAAATCAACAATGTAATGAGGGAGGTTAAGTATTTGCATATGGCCATACAGACCGAACAGACACAAAATTAAAACCACTGACAGATAAAGTGAATAACATGTTAGCAACTGCAGGTGAATGTGTCCTCACCTTGATTTACTGTAATCTGCTGACTAAGAGCAGACTGGCATGTCCCACGTGTGGCCTGTACCACCACACTGTAGGCCTTGCCACAGTCCAGTTGTCCCACACTGCACAGTGATCCAGATGAATTACAGTAGACTGGAACTCCTGCTCCAGACCACACCATCGCTGTGTAGTTCACACCCATAGCTGTACAGTTCCATCCCACTGTCATTGCACCTGACGAACAGTTCACCATACTCACCACCTGGTGCGGGGCACATGGGACTACAACCAGACACAGAAAGAATGAGAAAAAAAAGTCATACAATAAAAACTGGGACATCAGATTCAGAGCAAAGAACACAGAGAGAAACATTAGAACATGCATTTCAAACATTAGAACATGCATTTCAAAGAGATGTAGTTAAATATGAAGTGAAGTGAAAGTGAAGTATTTGTCATTGTGAACACAATGAAGTTCCACAACAGAATGTGACCTCTGCATTTAACTTATCACACATACACACGTGGAGCAACAGGCAGCTATCAACAGCACCCAGGGAGCATTTAGGGGGACAGTACCTTGATCCAGGGTATTTCAGTGGTGCCCAGGCTGAGACTTGAACCTACGACCTTCAGTTCACAAGGGCTAGGTTCTAACCACTAGACCACCACTGCCACTGTAGTACTGTATCACTTAAAAAAAAATACTGTAGTACCGTAGTAAAAAATACTGTTTATATATGTTAACTTAAATGAGTTTGTGTACTGACAAATTAATAAGGCAGATCTGAATATTTGCAGTTACAAATGTTTTGTATGTACACATGTTTTAAGGGGATTTTTAAGTATTCAGGTACTCATTCAGAAATATTAACAAGTATTCAAAGCCTGTATAATGCTGTTTGGGCCAGTCATTATAACTATTTAACTAAATATACAAACTCCAATTCTGAAAAATTTGTGACAGTTTGTAAATGCAGAAAACAACAGAATCTGTGATTTTGTTCACTCTTTTTTAAACTTATTTAAATGACTGAAACTACAAAAAAAGATGTTTCATGTTTTCGCTGCCCAACTTTAATGTATTTTGTAAATATAAACAAATTTCTATATTGAAATCAATACAAGTGGTTTTTCAAGAGGAGCCTTTGCCCAGTTTTGCCTGAAGACTTCACCTAGGACACACACTTTGTGCCAACAAAGACATGGCATCATAGCAAGAGCAGAAATTGATGGGTGGCTTTCTGATTGTTTAACAGTTTCAGATTTAGACAGATTTCTTTAAATTCCCTGAAACTTTTAGCAATACTATATACTGTAAATGGTGAAAGACCTAGAATTGAGAAATATATTTATATACATATATATGAAATTGGAATCCATTGTTTTCATATATATATATATATATATAATCAAAGTGGTGAGTCATAACGACCCATCTTTGCTTGCAAAGACTAATCCTTTGGGGTTGCTATATTTATTTGCTCTCAGTCAAGATACCCTCTCCTGTTACCAGCTCACCTGCTTATTGTGGTATGTTTCAAACAGAGTACGTTGAATACTCTGTACACTTTAAAATGTGTTATTATTATAAAATACACTTAGGTTGGCAAGCCAAACCAATAAAAAAACTAATAAAAAATTTACGTGTCCCATATTCTTTCAAAAATAAAGTTTGCATTTACAATGGTGGTTGGAAGTCTGTGAACCTTCTGTACTACTGGATAAGTACAAGCTTAAAAGCATCCAGTTTTTAAGTTCTAAAAGTAAATAAAGTGAACCCAAATAAAAATGAGACAAATATATTATTCTTGCTCATTTATTTATTGAGTAAAACCCAATATTACATAATCTATGAGTAGCAGACATTTGTAAACCTCAAAGATTAGCAGACAATTTAAAGGTGAAATTGGAATCCATTGTTTTTAACCAATCAGATGACAATCAGGCATGAATGGGAACCCTGCTTTAGTTAGACATATTTGAACATCTTTTCATGGACAGAATCTCAAAAGAATTGGCCATGCAGCAAGAAAACCACCCTAAGAACTCAAGTTATTCTATCAAAGAGTGGTTAAAGAAGAATAAAGATAATATTTTGGAATGGTTAGGTCAAAGTTCTGACCGTAACCCAATAGAAATGTTGTTCAATGACCTAAGTTCATGTGAACAAACCCACCAACATCAGAGCTGAAGTTGCCCTGTATTAAGAAATAGGCTTAAATTCCTCCAAGCTGATGTGAAGTACTGATCAGCAGTTACCAGAAACATTTTGTTGAAGCTATTGGTGCACAAGAGGTCGCACCAGATACTGAAAACAAAGGTTCACATATGTGTCCCACTCACATATATATAACATAGGATCATTTTCCTTAATTAATGGCCATGTTTAATATTTGTGTCTCTCTGTAATTGGATTATCCACTTTAGGTCTTCTGATATTGAAGACCTAAAATCTGATATTATTTTTGGACATATTTGTGCAGAAATATAGAAAAGAGGGTGCACAAACATTCGACTGTAAATTAATTGACAAACATCTCAAGGCAAAATGTATACTGTAAGTTGTAGGTATATGTGTGCTACATGTGGTAAGTGTATGTACATGCGTGTTGGTGATCTTACCAGACTCCATCTGAACGGTTGAGGAGGGCAGGCTGCTGCAGTTTGTATTGTTTTGTGTGACAGTGATGTTGTAGGTGTGTCCACAGCGGAGGCTGGGGATGCTGCAGTTACTGCTGCCAGTGCTGCAGCTTAGCATGGCTCCTTCATTATCCACCATCATTGCAGTGTACAAGCCTCCGGCCTGCTGGCCCTGCCACTGCACTGTAGCTGTGTTCAAGTGACAGTCCTTCACAGCTTGCACATTCACTGGGGCACAGGGGGCTGTGTGGAAGGGGAGATGTTAGGGCATAGGGAAATAAACAAAAGAAAGGGAAAGGATGAGTAAGGATTGGATATTTATTAATAGAACATTTAAAGTTTGTGTGGCAAAAAATGCCAAACAGATTTCTCTCTAAGCTGGATAATCAAGTGATATAAATTATTATAACTATAAAACTAATATGTAAGTTATGAGAGTGAGATACTAAGGTTTGGGTCCACATAGAGGCCTTATACAGGCTTGACCATAGGCTTAAGTTATCTGTTTGTATACTAAAACCTTTTTAGGATATTCCTTAGTGATAAAAAGAGAATCCTACCAGTCTGAGCAATTATATGCTGACTTTCTGTGCTGTTGCAGATGAAGTTGGTCGCCATGACAAAGGCCTGATAGGATTGTCCACATTGCAGACCCGTGATCTCACATTGTGTGTCCATGGTGTAACAGGAGTGGGTTGTGCCATCCGGAAGGACAGCTTTGGCCGTGTAGAAGACAGCGTCATTGCTGGTCAGCCAGCTGAGAGTTATCGAGAAAGAGTCACAAGTGCTTACCATTGAAATAGTCTGAGGGGCACAAGGAACTGGTGAGAGAGAGTGAGAGAGAGAGAGAGAGAGAGAGAGAGAGTGAGAGAGAGAGAGAGAGAAAAGGGGGTAAGAAGAGCATTAAATGAATAGAACTGCATTAATAGAACTAATAGATTTGTGATAGTTCTTTCTTAAATGACAGTACTTCAAAAGGAAAATTACCCTGTACAATTATCATGTTTCAAAGTATCAAACAACTCAAAGTTTATTTTTGAACCTTTTAAGAATAGGAAGTTTATAAGAATATCCAAAAGTAATCTGAGAACACAAAATAAAAGAGCTTCACGTCAACCACCCACATAACAGATACCAGTGTGGCAAAAAACATAGACACTCTCTCACTTGTTTCAGCTACGTCTGCCAGCAGGAGATCAGTAGTGCAGTCATTGTTGGAGGCGGTGATCCACACACTCAGGCTCTGGCCGCAGTTAACATTTGTCAGCACACAGCTTGTGCCTTGGGATGTACAGTTATAGATGTCATCCCAGTTACCGCGTGCCTGAACTGTGTAGCTGAGGGCTCCTGGAGCCGGGTCCCATGTGGTGATCAGTGTGTTTGACAGACAGCTCATTGATGAGGTTTGAACATTCTGTGGTAAACAGGGTGCTGACGGGGCAGAAGAGGGAACGTCAAGATTTATTTAAACAAAAGACATGAATTTATATCAATAAATATGTTTTTCACCATGATAGTAAGCTATTATTCCCCTCAGTCACTTTTAATAGTCTGAATTCATCAGCAGTAACTCAAAAGTGTGGGGCAGTGACAGTGCTAAATGTCTAGTACATGTCCAGTTTCCCACTCGTGCTGACTAGACATCTTTCATACCTATTTCTGCTAAAAGATGTCTTTTCTATAATTACACATCCTTTGACTAATTTTACAGTTTAGAGCAGAGTCCAAACCTGGAAGACTGCAACACTTCAGTGTTTTGCACTAATAGACCTTGTAGTACTTGCTTTAACTGAATAAAGTCTGCTGGAACAGAAAAACATTCTCACTTCTAAGTGCTATGGCCTTTAACAGTGCTAAATATATTGTATATGGCAGGTTTCCTACCAGTGCTGACCAGATACCTTTCCTCTTTACCTGTGTTAACAGATGGAAGGCACCTAGTCTCTCATCTTTGCCTTAAAATGCCCAGTTATCTGATTTATTAACGAAGGCAATAGCTAGCAATTCTAAAATATCTTGTTCAAAGTAAAATTACCAGGCCTCTGACCTGGGCTAACAGTCAGCTGTTACATTATCTGTTATCTAAGCTATTAGGTAGGGGTGCATTGATATTGTAATTGTTGGCAATACTGATATTCCCCTTACATATCTGCCATTAAATGAACTCTTACCTGTACTAACAGTTACCGGCATGGTGGCCCCACTGTTACAACCCTGAGCACCAGAGTACACAGAGCTGACAGTGAACGTGTACGTGTTGCCACAGTCTGTTTGAGTGAAGTAGCAGGAAGTGTACAGGGTAAGACACTCATTCACCAGCCCAGTCGCGTCCACAGAAGTGGCAATATAATACGCTGTGTTATTGGTAGGTGCCCATGAGAAGATAATCACGTTGCTGAAACACTCAACGAAAATGTCCGGGTTCTGGGGTGGGCAGGGTGCTATGGGGAGGTACAGGGGAAGGTGGAGAGAAGAAGAGAGAATGACATTTTAGCACTGGCACAACATTCCTGGACTATAAAAACTCATCTATAGCTCCTCTCCTTCTGAGCTCGTCTCCTCTTGGACAATGAGGCCTGGGTGTGTTCTTGTGTGTAGGAAAGGAACATCTCATTCTACAACAAGGGTGGATTTTCTGACACTAGCCCTGAGGACTAAATCAGATCAGTGTTGTCTCATAAGATGTAGGATAGGATAATCATTGGATATTCTCAAAAGACACGTCACACAACAGTCATAAGGTTCCAGTAACCAGCAAACAATGTCAGACAAAAAAAGGTCATTTTTAAATGGCCAGATGTGGATGACTTTAAATGTCTGTTTAGATAGACAAAAAAAGTGAGAGAGTAAGAAAGAAAAAGAAAAGTGGTCAAAGAGAGGGATGGATCTGAATGTGGCATTTTTGCATCATTATAAACAATTTTGTACAACAATTAGTTTGGACACCATAATCCTATTGGCTGAGAAGTGTCCTCCTCGTGACATGTTTGCATACAGACACCATTAACATAAACACAGATACACCAATAACCATTAACATAAACACGAACGCATCAATAACCATTAACATAATATCATTCCGCTGATCATCAGTTGCAAAGGAATGACTCGCTTTACACTGCAGCTAAACATTTTCAACTTTAGTACAAACAAAAATACAGCATCCAAAACAATTACAATAGATTGTTTTAAACTTTATATTTCACTTTACAGCCTGTTCAGACAGATAAGCTTGCATCAAAAACCTGCTGCTGTCCTTTATGCAAACCTTCAGTCCAAAGCTGTGATAGCGGAACTCCTGACTTAACTTTAAACAAACTGGAGTTAAAACAAATGTAAAATGCTGTCAAATGCATTACAGAAAAGCTATCTAAAAATTTAGCAGGAAGTGGAAAACTGAGCTGAACTTGCCACTGTTTTACAGCTCTTTCTGTAGCACAAAATGCTTTTTGGAGGAATTGCTAATATTATGTGCCCATGTTACTTGTGATACATCTCTAATGTTCTATTGTTAAATAACCCATTATAATAACTGTCAAAGGAGTTTACTTAAAATTTTAATATAAGTTTAGTTTTAATGAAACATGGCACAAAACTCTTTAAATAGCTCCTCCAATCATATGTGTGTATTTAGTCAATTTTTTTACAATTTGGAATAAAAGAATTAAATCAAATCCTCTTGAAAATGAATGATGTCCTGAGTTAAAGTCTGTAAAGCTGGAAAGGCTGGGAGTCATGCATTCTCCTCACCTGTCACAAAAGTGTAGCTGGTGTTGGAGATGCTCTCGCAGTCAGCGACACTGACGATTTTTACTGTGTAGGGCTGACCACATCCAAGGGCGGAAATCTGGCAGGACGTGCTATTGGAAGTGCAGGACAGAGATGTTCCATTGCTGCCAGTGGCCACTGCACGGTATGACCTGGCCCCCAACACAGCCATCCAACTTACAGTTGCCATAGCATTACTACAGCTATAATCCACCGATATGGACGTCACGGAAGCAACAGCTGAGGGGGAGCAGAAGACTTTATTAGTGCGAATAACAAGACAGGTGTTAGGGTATGTTTATAGTGCCATAACTGTGTTTTGTGGCCTTTATTATCAGAACCATCCAACAGTACTCACAGTCGGTGGTGTAGAGGACAGTGGTTGGCTCTCCAGGCTGCAGGAATATGTTGATGGATGAAACGCCTACTGTGTAGCTTGAGCATGGTTTGAGGTTTGCCAGATTCAGAGAAGTAGCGGTGGTATTCCAAGCAAGGGGAGCAAGTCCTAACTGGTTGTTGTTCGTGAGGGACACCTGGTAGAACAAGACCCCCGTGACACTAGACCAGGTGACAAGAGCTGTGTTGTAATTTACTGTCGTTACTGTCACAACACCTGGTGGCTGGACCACTGCAGAGCAACAAACAAGTGGATAAGAGTGAATGAGAGGCCCATTCTTTCCTGCAAACTGTATTTTGAAATTTATGAAAATTAACTGTTAGCTTAATACATAGTATACATAAAAGTAGTAAAGTTTATCTTCATCAATCGCTGTGAGCATGTTAACATTAGCCTAAGAAGCAGCAAAACATGTGTATGTATAACTGTGTATGTGACAAATAAATCCGTACCTCCCATAGGCTTCCACAATGCACAACTGATTTTTTTGTTGTTGGTGGTGGTGGTGGTTATCATTAATATTGTAATTTAATTAATTCATTTTTAATTATGATTACATGAGGATTTGAACAAATTCACCAAGATATTGTACAGTAAAATCCTTATCAATCTATTACTTTAATTACTTGACTTTCTGGCGTGAACTGCTGTCTGCAGTGTTCTGTGCCTCCTAAAGGATGATGGGATGTAATGTTTGCATTATATTTTACTTTAGAAGCACTGCTCTTAAAATAAAGTCGTTAATCTAGGTTTTAAAAAGCTGTTTTACAAGATAAATAATTGACTTTTCCTGTTAACGCAGAGTAACACTTACGTGTGTAAACTGTTTTCACCGTGCTCTTGGCGCCCAGCCCAGCGCTGTTGGAGGAGTACACGTAGCAGCTGTACGCCGTTGCCGGCAGGAGGCCGCTTATGTTGCCGCTGAGCGATGTGAATGTGAGGTTGTGGTAATCGGACTGCAATGCCGCACTCGCCACCAGCACATAACTGCTGGCTCCCGCGACGCTGGACCACTGAAAACTTATCGACGTGCTCGATATGGCCTTAGAAAAGGTTATCTGCGAGACTGCGGGAACTAAAAATGAAAGAAAAACAGTAAAAATAAGTAGGACAGGTGATAAAGTGGCGCGCTGTTTCTGAAAACCCTTCGGATTATCCGGTCGGTTTGGATCCTACCTGTCTGCGCTACACTGGAACTGATACACATCACATAGTAAAACTGGTAGACTTTAAGGGTGACTTGGTACGCGATTCCAGGTCGCAATCCTTGCACCAGTTTCTCTGTCGTGGACGCAGAGAAGTCCAACAAGACGGGGGTCACACCGCTCACATTCACAGCCCGCAGCTCCAAGAAGTAGTTCGTGGCTCCGGGGAAACTCGTCCATTTTATGTTCAGTGTGGATGCTGTAGGCGACGTGATGGACGCAATGTTGCAGCCTGTGGAGGTGAAAACACAGGATGAATGACATACGTACATCGGTTTTAATGCACACGTTCACACTTTTATTCTACACAAACACCTTTTAAAATGGTAAGCAATTTCAATAAGTAAAAACGTTAACTTACTTCCTTGAGCCTGTTGTACCTGAGAACATGGCAAATACAAGGAAAACAAGTTAATACATAGCTAGTCTGTAGCAGTAGGCCAATGTAAAGTATAAATGTATCATGCCTATTGGCAATGAATAATTACCTCAGTCAGTGAGGCCACTAGTAGGGAAAAGCACAATGTCTTCAAGATGTGCATCTCTTCTAGGCTCCGTAGGGTATGAATAAGTTAGATTCATACAGATATTAATACACAGTGAGCTCTGAAAGTGTATGCCACTGCATCCAGGTATACCTGCTCAACAGCAACCAATCAGGGTGCAAGAAAACAGGACAGGTGGATGCCTTTAGGCCTAGTAAGGATATTATAAGGAAAACCAATATCAGGGAGGGGAGCAGGTTGGCGAGCTTTGAAACCTGTTTAGACCAAAGGACAAAGATTAAGGTCAGGGTTAGGATTTATTACAACCTAATGTTTTTTGGTTTGTTTGTTTGTTTTTTTTAATGTTTGTTTTGTGAGAAGTCCTTTTGTTTTCCCTGCAAACACATGAAACAACAACCATCCTTTTGAAAAGACTTAAGTTTTTTATTGGCAAGCGTGTTTCTAATTTTGGTCATGTATGTTCATAGCATTCTGCCACTACTTTTGCAGGAAGTGTAATGTGACATGTTAGTGATGGCGACACGGTGGACATGAGATTTCAAGAAGGTTTCAACAAATTATAAAAAGGTAGTCAGTTTTACTTCCTCCTTAAATTCAATTTTCCCTGCTGTGGGGTTCATTCTTTTACAGTATGCTGTTTCATTACAGGCTACCATAACAAGCATGCAGAAGTTTTGTTCTCTTGGTTGGATTACATCTAGCTCTTCATATGTCACACCTCCAGGCAAATAGATGATTATGATAAGATGCGGAACTTCAGTTTAGCCTACACAAGTAACAAACAATACAACTGGTCCTTTATCTCACTCACTGGGGATTAGTTCTTGAATAAGCAAAGACTGATGTTCACGTTGATGTTCATGTTCACGTTAGCAAATCGGACCATGACTCAGATTGTTTCAGAGCTGCGTGGACATGCAAATCTTATCTTTGAAATCAGATCTGAGTCACTCTCATATGTGGGTTCACTCTGTGTCTAAATCATGGTCATGCGACCTACCATCTGAATTCCTGCATTTTTTTTTTTACTACGCATGCACACTGCATCTAATGGTGGCAGCATAGCAGCAGTGCCTAAACAGAAATATCTGCCTTTAAACACTGGCAAAGCTATAAAGCATTATACCTTTTTTACTTTCTCCCCTACTAATGAACAGCTAAAAGCTTATTGCAGTGAATATTCTCCGCAATAAAGATTTGTGCCAGTTTGTTAGGGCTTGTAATGTGACTGTAGCTCCAGACATTTTCACAATACACATTGTATACCATTATATTTTGAAACCAGATAAAATGTGCTAGTAGCTGATTTTAGATCAGCATTCCAGATTCTGACGTAGTTTGTGAAAACAGACTGTGTTGTGTGAAAAGGTTGCCCATCAGTGATATTTTGTAGGTTCGTATAGCTCGCAGCAAGTCATAGTTTGTGTTAAACTACATCCACATGTGTGCACTACCTTAATGATTACCTGAGTGAGGTTTGACTGTGTGAACTTATATATAAGTATATATATTTTTTAAAAATAGTGACAGTTAACTTCTAGTGTTTGTCGTAAATCTGAATAAGCTTCTAATTTGGAAACAAAACTTGATTGATTTACATCTAGGGTAAGCGCAGCATTGTGTATATAGGATTTTTCATCAAATGTTTATGATGTACCATACTGAAAAGTATGTAAAAAGTTGTCCACCATTAGGAATGCATTCAGTAGTGTAGTATGTAAAATATAAAAGTTTGTTAATTGGGACACACTTGTACTATTCATACTATTCCCCCTGCTGAAAAATGACTTGCCAGATCTGCCAGACCCACAAACACTCATTAGCAAACAGTCAATTTCGACAACAGGGAGTATCTGCTGGCATTCAGTAATGATTCAACTGTTTTCCATAGAAAATAGTTGACAACACTGGAAAAAATTGGAAACAGTGAAAACAGGTCACAAAAATTCCTAGAAAATACACAAGATATCAGTTGTTGATCCAGATGGCATGAACAGTTTTTCTGTATAGGGCTTTCTTTCATTTCCTTTACTTTTGTATTTACCAAGAGGCTCCATAATGTCCCACTCATTTACACGTCTTGGGTGAGGCACTGTACGTGGAGAACTGATCCCTTTCACTGTCTCTGTAAGCAGACTCCATTTTATTGTCACCAGTATCATATAGACAAATGTCTTTTCTTTGTCTGTTTTGTCTATTCAAGCAAATGCAGTGTGAAGAAAATTCTGTTAAAATGAAATGTATACATAATAAAATAATAATAATACATTTTATTAATATAGTGCTTTTGTGCTTACTCAAAGTTTCTTTAGATGCCTAAAAAATCCTGATATAATGAAACATATCACACAGCATTAATCAAACATTAAAATCAGTGAAAATTTGAGTTCTGAGAGGTAAATCTTACATCGAACAGTGCACTCTTGGATGTGTTTGGGAAGTGAATTTCATGTTGAAAGGGCCACTATGCAGAAAGCTCATGGCCTCAGGCCCTATGCTTGGTCCTACATATTAGACAGGGGTTTAGGATCAGAGGAGCAGAGGCAGGATGGTAACTGAGCAGGTTGGTGAGGTAAGGGCCCTGGTTATAAAGGGCAATGTAGGTGAGGAGATATTTGAAATGAATCCATTGAAGGACAGGAAGCCAGTGAAGCTTCTGGAGGACAGGGTAGATGTGGTCACAGTAGCAGGAGTGAGTGAGCAGGTGTGCAGAAGAGTTCTGGTTGTACTGCAGTTGCAGTGGAGCAGAGAAAGGTACTGATGAATGAAGACCTGCTTGTTTTTCAGTTGGAAAAAATTTGATTGACATCCTGTTTAAAAGAGAGATTGCTGTTGAAAATGACTCGGAGGATGCGGATGTGTGCGGTAGGTGACAAATATGATCTTTAAAATTTTTGTATCACAACCCACACCCCTCCAAACTAATTTTCACAACCTAACAACACCTCTGTCCCCTCAGTGTTGTTTCAATGGCTAGGGCCTTTCAACTGAACATATGATATGCATGCAGCGGATTGATGAAATGATGAGCAATTGGTGCTTTGAAGCTTTTACAGTATTCTCGTTCACACAACATCAGAATATCCCTCTTAGTGGTGCACTTAGCATTGCATAGGGGTCTTTTGTATTAATGTCAGAGAATTTCTCTACAGGTGTAATAATCATCAATAATCCTCATACACCTATCAGTAAACTATGACCTTTGACAAGTAAAGTGAATGACTTTGACTATATAGTTATTTTATTACAATACCATCTGTCAGGGGGGTGGGATATATTAGGCAGCAAATGAACAGTCAGTTCTTGAAACTGATGTGCTGTGTTTGCATTGGTGGCCTAGTGAAGTGAAGTGAAAGTGACTCTGTCATTGTGAACACACGCAAGCACCACAACGAAATGTGACCTCTGCATTTAACCCATCACACCGGCACACGTGGAGCAGCAGGCAGCTACCAACAGTGCTTGGGGAGCAGTGTAGTGGGACGGTACCTTGCTCAAGGGTACCTCAGAGGTTGAATTTCGTTATGGTGCTTGAGTGTGTTCACAATGACAAATAGTCACTTTCACTTCACTTAAAAGCAGGAAAAATGGGTGAGTGTAAGGATCTGAGTTACTTTGACAAGCGTGGCTAGACGAGTCAGAACATCTCCAATACAGCCCCAAAACGAGTGTGTTAGGTATGTAGTAATTAGTATCTACCAAAAGTGATTCAAGGAAGGACAAGTGGTGGATTGGTGATAGGGTCATAGGCACCCAAGGCACCCAATGATGCATGTGGGGAGTGAAGGCTAACCAGTCTGGTCCAATTCCAAAGAAAAGCTCCTGTAGCAAAAAAGTTTGATGCTGGCCATGACAGAAAGGTGCCAGAGCACACAGCGCACCACAGTCAGAGGTTTAATGTTATAGCTGTTTGGTGTACATATAAATCAGTGTCATGTAAGTGAAGGTAAAATTTTCCTGGATGTTGCATTTGTTAAAAATGTGACATATTTCAAACAATGAACTCAAACCACACCTGCAGTTTCTATTCCAGTCATTTTTTAAATCAGATTTGTCCTCACCTGT
>JBBPDA010133004.1:9670-22870 GCA_037974385.1 Arnoldichthys spilopterus
CCGACAGCGCCTCCTACAGGTTCACTGGTCTGAGGCCTGGAGTCGTCTATACAGTCTACGTCTGGGCCATCAAGGGCCCTCGCTCTAGCAGGAAAGCTTCAACACAGGCTGAGACAGGTTAATCACTCCAAGCTGGCAACCAGCATTTTAAGTTCTTAAGTTCCCCATATAATGTCAGACTAAACCGTGTGAGCTTCCTGGAATCTTCTTAAAAATCTTTCTACATGAATTTTCAATTCATCTAAAATTGGAGGTTAAGCTGGAGCCTGAATTATGGATGTTTTTACAATCTTGACAACAGTTTATTCTTCTTAGCAAACATGAATGGGCCTTTTTTTTAAAGTGAAGACACTGCTGATTTTACCACTTGGTATTGGTATTTCCAGAAATCGATGCTCCGAAGAATCTGAAAGCCACTGATGTCAAGACAGATTCGGCAGCCTTGACCTGGAAAGCTCCTCAGGCTCGCATCGAAGGCTACATCTTCACTTACAAGCCTGAGGATGGTAGCATGCAGGTATGTTGCGTTGACTGCTGACTTAGGAACCTCTCACATTTTTTGGATGCGTTGCTCAATCAAACATCTGGATTGTCTGCAGTAGATGCTTTGAAGATAGTAACATTGTTTTTAACTTAACAGTACTGTGCAGACTGAAACCACTTATCTTGGCAGTCTGTGCCACCCCCGACCCCACCCCAAAATGTCATCACTAGAATAAAAGCAAATACACATAAATGCTTTTAAAGAGAGAATAACTGATTAATAATTGATACAGTAGATGAAAGAATAGCTACAAGATCATTTTTTGGTTTGGTTCCCGATTTCTTACTGCACTCCAGCTATTGCATGGGTTTGTTAAATTCCTTCACCAGCAAACCTAAATAAAATTTTGACCAAACAAGTTTGACCTTCTAACATACATAACTTTTTCAAACCAACACCATGTAGCGAGAGGTCCACTACACTGTACATTATAATTACTATCATGTTGAAGACAGTGTAATTTCCCCTTCATGCATGTGAATACATAAGAGAAAAATAAAACCTTAAACCTTCTAAAAATGTTTGTCAAAAATGTATTTGTTTATATATTTATTTACTCATTTATTTACGATTCTTATTTATTTTTAACTCAGACTGTGGAGAAGAGGTTTACTGCAGGAGAAACCAGATTTGCTCTTTCTGGTTTAGCCATGGGAAAGAAGTATATTGTCACTCTCATAGCCTACAGGGGCTCAAAGAGGAGTAAAGTGGTGGAGGCCACATTCAGTACTGGTACAGTAAACCATCTGAACTGCAAATAATGTTTCAATAGATTGTCCCTATGGAAAATAATGCTAAATTGCATTTACTATATGTTCATACTGTGTGACAGTTTAAAATATTAGTATATAATGCTGTGTTTTGTTCTCTATGGGCCAGTTTCCCTTGACATTGATTAGGCCTAGACTGGGACATGGCCAATGGGAATTAATCATTGAAAGGCCTTTTTAGTTTAAGCTTAATTGATGGGGGAAACTGGCCTATGAATAATGTGAGGATATGTATTATACTTGGGAAGAGTTTTTATAGGTCATTATCATCTCATTATGCTTTGGGTCTTCACAGTCGGAATAGCTTACCCCTTCCCAATGGACTGCACGCAGATCATGAAGAATGGAAATACGGAGAGTGGCATTTACACAATTTATTTGGCCAACAACCGCAGCAGACCCATCCAGGTGTACTGTGACATGACTACAGATGGCGGTGGCTGGATTGTAAGTAGACTCAAGCATAAGCGGCAAATCTAGATGCAGTTTTCACCCTAAACTCATACTGTATGGATCAAAGATGTCAGATTTGGGTAAAGGAAGTAATTGCAAGTTTCACTGATGGTTTATTTAATAAAGACAACACACATTAAAGCAAACTAGACACAAACAAATCCAGGACTTGGGGACCAAGCATGACACCAGAGACCAGACAAAAGACAAGGGCAAACACAGGGCTATAAATACACATGACCACATGGCTACACCAACAGACAGCTAACAGAGAAAGTAAAGACAGAGGCCCGTGTCATGGCCCTAACTTGATAGAAGGATTCAAAACTGACATCACTGTCTATGATTGGAAAATACTGGAGGCTACATGACTACTGATTTGTACTAGTGGACTAGCCATTCAAAAAAATCTGCAGTCGTTGCCAAAAAAGAGTGTTGTGTTCCAGGTGTCACTGAAAAACTATTCTATTTGTAGCTTGCTACTAGGCTCCTGAGGCAGACGCCACATTTTAAGGTGCAATGCTGGAGAGTTTTTGTTCTGTTTCAGTCTCAGGCTCAGAAAACTGTTCACAAACTTACACAGGCTGCCTAATGTAAACTGCAGGCTAAAATGAAGTGGGAAACTCGTGTGTCAGCTTGCCATTCTTGTACATAGCATTAAGCATTTTGGGGCCAGCAGCAGTTACAGGAGTAAATATGTTCATGCTTTCCTGTTTCTAAAGGTCAATTAAGCATTTAGCTGGAAGCTGTTAGCAGCAAGTAAATGTGCCAGTGCCAGTTAAACACACTCTATGATAAGTATTTTTGATTGGTTGGTTTGCACTTAGTCAAATAGTTAAAAACTTAAGACTTATCTATATTCCCTGTTAAAGCATGCAATTCTTAAAACCTGTACAAGGTGCTGGTTTCAAGACCTGGTTTGGTTTAACAGTCTATTTCAGCACAGTGCACACAGCTTCCAGTGGAATTGTTTCTCATGTAGTATTTCCAGACCAGTTTGGATTTAGCCGAAAAACTGAACTTGAACTTTTCTCATGGGTACACGTAGTTTTATTTGATAATTTTTTGCCACTGTATTTGAGGCATTGACTGCAGTCCATAGGGCTGGCTAGTAGATTTATTATTTGGCTATTTGACTTGTTCTTACAATCTGCAATTCATAAGGATCTTGATGACGTAACAGAGATCAGTACTACTGTTTGGAGCAGTTTGTGCTTGAAAGACTTCACTTATCTGTGGCTCTCTGATGTTATAAATCCAGGTTCTCCAAAGACGTAACACTGGCAAACTGGACTTCATGAAGCGCTGGAGACAGTACATCCAAGGATTTGGAGAAATGACCGATGAGTTCTGGCTTGGTATAAACATGACATCATATGTTGCAATGCATTTTCTACACACACTTGCCACTTCATTAGAAACACCAACATGGTGTTTATAGAGGCCAGGTACACCTTATTAGTGTATATAGACTATTTATTGCATCATTATTCATATATTCGCTACAATCAGCTTAGCAGTGAAACCGATGGCTATCACAAGCACTGGCATGGCAATGTCAGTGCTGTGCTGAGAGTGGTGGTCATTTCTAATAAAGTGGATAGTGAAAGGTAGCTTAAAAATACAGCACTACTATTTTAATTTATTTTCAAATCAAGCAATAAAAGTAACTAGGTGAACGTATAGACTATATATATATATTAGGTGAAAGTATAGACTATATATATATATATTAGGTGAAAGTATAGACTATATATATATATATATATAGTCTATACTTTCACCTAGCTACTTATAATGCTTGATCTTCAAATAGTTGTGCTGTATTTTTAATACTACGTTCTGTTTAGACAGATGTGGGGCTGATGTCTACATTGTTACATATCATCAATCAGCTGTCCTGATTTCTGTTATGTTGACCAGGCTTGGAGAAAATCTATGAGTTGACCAACACCCCAACCCAATATGAAGTGCGCTTTGATCTGGGACTGGGAACTGAACGTGCCTATGCCGTTTATGACAACTTCAAATTAGGAACGTCCAAGCAGAAGTTTAAACTGACTGTCGGCAACTACAGAGGAAATGCAGGTAGGATGAATAAGGTTAAACAAATGTGCACGTAATGAGATGTTTTTTAAGTTCACAGAAACTTGGCAATTATCTAGACATTCCCTTCTAAATAGTAAATTCAAGTACTTTAAGATGCACTCGTTGCTGACAGAGGGATTCAGCTGCACACAAAGAGATAGTATAATCTCTACACAAAAGCACTACCAAAGAATGGAATGCTGAAGAGCAGTTCTACATGAGCCCAATGCCAAGCAGCTAGAGGGGTATAAAGCCCCCTGTGTCTTATATTAAGTCATGTTAAATCTCTATTTGAACTGGTTAGATTAATCCTTTACGATGTTGGTATTGCTATGTTGCCATTGTGTAGCCTCCTGATACTGATGACAACTATACTAAATAATGGCACTTGAGTGTGTTCACAATGACAAATATGCACCTTCTATTTATGGGCAGTGGAGGCCTAGTGGTTAAGACGCTGCCCTTGGGACCTGATGGTCGCAGGTTTGAGTCCTGGACCGAGTACCGACACTGCTCCCCGGGCGCTGTTGATAGCTGCCCACTGCTCCACGTGTGAGGGGTTAAATACAGAGGTCATATTTCCCAAAGGCAATGCCACTAAGCCTCCACTGCTTCTCATTTCACAGTGGAAACTAGAAAGGAAGTCATAGTCACAAAGATGACTGGACATATTCCTGTACGTAATGCACCTTCTATTCTCAAAGAATTGCAATAATACCTTATCATGAACCACATGTAGTGATTTTATCATTCCCACCATTACACTGTATGTCAGGCTTAGAAACTGCAAAAGGAAGTTTGTTTGTTACCTAAAAACTCGGAAGCGTTCGAGGTGAGTTTATGATGATTTGGGCGGGTGATAAATCCATAAGTTCTCTAAATGCACTGTAAAACGTCTTGTATACAGGTGATGCCATGTCCTACCACCAGGGCAGACCCTTCTCCACAGTGGACTCAGACAATGACATTGCACTGGGCAACTGTGCACTCACTCACCGTGGTGCCTGGTGGTACAAGAACTGCCACCTGGCCAACCTGAATGGCAAATTCGGGGACAACAGGCACAGTATGGTAAGAGTTCAACACACTTTCGGTTTCAACACACCTCATTTACCAAATCAAGAACTTCCAATGGCAGACAGTAGATGGACCAGATTAGTTTTGAACAATAGTCTGCAGGAAGATCTCCAGGAGCAGGTCTGTTATTGTAACGGTGGGTATTGGAAGCAGATGCAAGGGGTTGTAGTTTTAAACACGGGTTATTTGACTAACACTGAGATCCAAACACGACTAGGATTACTCACACAAACAAACAGGGATCTATGGAACATAATCAAGTGTAGACTAAGGAAAATCAACAGCAGTCACAATGGGACACATAACGGTGATACAACAGAGATCAGACCCTAGGCAACCAAACACAAGGGCTTATAAAGGGAGGCAAGACGAGGAACACCTGGGCAGGGGAGGAGATGAGGACCAGGTGAACAAGGAGGTGCAAAGGCGGGGCTTAGACAAAAACAAACACCAGACAGGAGCACACGGCAAACCCAAAACAACACAGACAGGGAAAAACGTGGCGCGACAAGAGTTACAGTTATCTACTTTGGTAATATGCATTTTATGCAGGAAGTAACTTTGTAACTTAAGGAAACCTTTACTGACATTTGTTAATGTAATGAATAAGTCATTTTTGTTCATATCTCAAGGCAGCTTTCATATGGGATCCCTTCCCCCCAAAAATAAATTATTACAAAACAATTAATAATTACAAAATGTGACAATGATGATATGACATGTGGAATGAGTTGAAGGCAACAGAACATTCCTTGTTAAAATAAAAGTCTTAGATGGACTAATGGACATGTATCCATTTGGCTTCAGTTGGACTGAAGTATTACTGCAGGTGTTAACACTGTAGATTATAATTAATCAGCCTTATCTCCTGAATTCTCTCTTGCACATGCAGGGTGATGATCAGTAGAGGGAGCCATCAAAGCAGTCAATACTTTTAGAGCTGCAGGCCAATTATTTAGAGGAAGACGAGTGTCCCGTGTCTACCAGTTCTTATAAATTCCTTAAACTAAAACCTTTGGCTAAAACTTTCAGCTAAGACACTGACATGTCACAATATTACGTACAGAAATGTCCAGTGAAAAGTAAAGAAAATGTGTATAAAAATAAAAAATCGTATATAAACTGTATTAAAAAATGTCAGAATTGCAATGTGGTAAACAATTCAATAAGTTAACTTTCAGTGCATTCAGTTTTCAGTTTAAATAACATCCTTAAAAATAATGGTGACCAAAGTAACCTGGTATTTGTAACCATGTAAGCTTGTAATTTAATTACAGACATGTACATGCGAAAAACCTTCTTAAAATAACTTTTATTTTCAATTTTATTGGCAAACTATATTAAGTATGCAAACAAATTTGATAAGAATGGGCAGTAATGCATTAAATAGCATATCTAATACACACAGGTAAAGGGGTTTTCATCAGCATGTGTCTACAAACAATCAACATAAGTACACCCCATGGAAATTGTACATTTTTTTCAACATATTTTAACAAGTTAACATTTTCAACATAGTACTTAAAGATCTGGTGTGTTTTTTTCCATCTCCTCAATGTAGTGTAAATGTTGAAAAACCTAAATTCTTTGCAAACTTTGACTCTGAGAACTTTTCCTTTTGAACTGACTAACAATTGTCTCATGGCTTTTGGCACAAAGGGGTGAGCCATGACCTATTCTTGCATGCAAAGATGGATGCTACTTTTATACCCAGTCATGACATCTCACCCACTACCAAGCAGTCCGCTTAATGTGGAGTCTTTCGAACCAGTGTTACTTGAATATTCTGTGCACTTTTCAATCTCAACTCTGCCCCAACTTTGAGTTTTTATAACCATTAAATTCAAAATGTGTGTACATTTCCCAAATCCAAATCCAATTAAGTTGGTCAGTAAAACTACTGAAAATATTTTCTTTGTATTTTTGTCAGTTGAATTAACATATCAGAGATTTTCTTTTGCCTTTGGGACAGTATCGCATGCAATGTTGTGGGAGGCCTTCTTTCCATGTTCCAGAGGCCATATCATGGTCAAAGCTTACTTCAGGACCCTCAGTTTTGCATAACAACACAGGACATCACCACCACCTGGCAGCACACACGGCACAAGATTGGCATAATGGCAGGTTGAACCATCTCTCCCTTAGCTTTTGCATAGCAATGGAGCTCATAAATAGGGCATCAGGACGTGTGGTCAAAGGGGAGCGGATGACCACCAGGACTCGGTTCCCACCAATCAGGGCATACAAGAATGACCTGACAACAGTTACAACAACAAAAGCATGCACCCGATGCCTGCTGGAGAACATGGCATTCAAACCCAGTAAATGCCGAAGCATTTCCATCATCAAAAGACAGGTTACCAATGAGAGATCCTCCATAAGTTAATGTGCCAATACCAACAGTCCTTGAGAAGCCTATAAAATGCCTTGGGAAGATGCCATTCAGGAGGCATACGAAAGTAATAATCTGCAGTATGCTAGTCTGGCAGTAGAGGTAGAGCAGCAAGGTTGGAAGGTGAGGGTGTGTCCAGAGAAAGTGGGCTGTAGTGGCTTTGTGGCTGCTAGAGGAGGTGGGCATCGGAAGGCAGGCTCAAAGTAATCATAGAACTCACCACGGTTCTGGAACAAAGCAGTAACTGTTTGTGGCTGAAGTGGAAGGACCCAGTATGGGCTGCCAGTGACCACTCCAGTCATCAGGCGACAGATGTCCACGTCTGATCACCCTGTGGTGGGCTTTTCCCCACTGAGGGTGTCTTGCGATAAATGGCTGAAACACCCAACGAAGCAGGGGTACACGACTGATGATGTGTCCCAGTGGAACTAAGTGGTCACCATTAAGATACCCCAACCAGAAGACATCTCCACCCCCACTCAAGGCAAATGCTGTGCAGAATCGTTAGGTATTAGGGACTGAAACACCAAGTCTTATTAGTATCACCTGCATTATGGAAAATATGCCAACTTCTCTGGAAATAGGGTGAGTAGTCATTTCTTTTCACTTTCTGACAAAGATACTAAATCACACTCTCAACTGTGTCCACCAGGGGGCCAACTGGGAGCCGTGGAAAGGCCACCTCATGTCCCTGGACTTCACTGAGATAAAGATTCGCCCCAGTGCGGTGGTCAGCCGAAAAAAGAGGTCACTCAAGAGGAGAGTAGCTGCCTAACGACTGTCACACAGCTGAGCTAAAAATGGCACCAAGAAAGTGTGATGAGTTAAAACATCATATAGTATCTCGTTCAACAATTCTTCTTTAAACCTGGGTCTTATTTCTTCAGAAATTCGACTCACAATGCTGCAAATTCAGATACTATATTGCTGTATAGCTTCATCACTCCAGACATGCAAAAAGCAGACTTCAGATGAGTATATCTGTATTATAAGTCTAATAAATTGAACATATACTGATTATGATTTAGTGATGTGCTTAGACAACCTGTTCAGTATTGTATCAACCAATGAACCAACGTTTTTCAGGTATTCACTGAAACTCATCCCCCATTTGCACCATTTTCATATGATCTGTAATTTAACTACGCAAGCCGTCAAAGTAGGCTTGTCCTGTCTGTCTTCGGTAGTTGTTGTTGTTTTTTTTTTACAAAGTAGATTGTCCTGAGAAAACACTAGATTTGAGCAAAATATTGTATAATATTAAGTTTGTATTAAGCTTATAATGTTCTAAGTTTGATGAGTTCTGTAGTTGTACTATAATTGCTGCACCTATTAGTGCCACGTGCTCTCGTAAAAAATAAAGGTCCTTGAAAGTAAGTGCTCTTGATTTTTTTTTTAAAGTTCATTTGAATAGTTTACTACAATAGTTTAATTATAATTCACAAGACTTAATTATACTTCAAAAATGTATATTTACAATACATTTACAATATCAGAACTCAGCGCCTTACTCTAATGATTATAATGCTAACTGAGCACCAGAACTAGCTGCTGGCACACAATACTCTGCACGTTGTTCTCCCATGACTGGAAGGATGGCTGTTTTAAGCAGCATGTCATCATCACAATTGAGGAAACGTCTGTTCTGAAGAGGAACAAACTGTTTGGGAAGTGAAAGTTGTGTATTAGGAACCAAGACGACACACTCACTGAAAGGCGGATCCTTTAAACCCTGTAACAGAGAACAGAGAAGCCTTAAGTAAATGCTAAACTTGAATGAATATGAAAATATATATTAAAAAAACATTTAAACAAATAAATAAACCATTATTTGTAATGTAGTGCAGCTTCTTAATAGTTAATATCTTATTAATGAACTTCATTAACGAAAGTTTTTTATGAAATGTTACATCGAATATTCTCCATCAATTTTAAATACATAATTCCAATGTAAAAAAAAAATTCAGTATGTTCAATAAATATTAATAATTAAATTACCTTTGTATTTGGAGTTTATGTAAGGTTTTTGTAAACCTTGTATATTTAAAAAGTAGAACTAAAATTAGAACTGCCTGTTGTAGGTAGCTGTTCTAATTTTAGGTAGGTAGCTGTAAGCAAATCTCTTTACATTGGTCTTTAGATTGTTACATCAAATACATCAAAGCCAATCACAGAAGTTCAACACAAAATCACCTATTGTCTGTACCATTAGACAAATTCAGCATCTGATTTTACCATTCTCTTCAAAGGTTCATCAATTGACTATTCATAAACAAGCAGTTTGCACCAATTATTCCAATTGACCTTATATTTAATACACATATTCTTATAGGAATTGCGTAAAAAGACACTTCAAATTATGTAAATAAAATAAAATAAAATAAAATCTATTACATACAAACCACTCATTGGACAACAAACCTGATCCCTACCCTAAATACTAGCCAACAATTATCTAGCTAACTATTTATATCTAGCTAGCTGTGTTGGCCCTTCGCACACATTAAAACTTTAAGACCAGTATAGAACTACTGAATGCACCTAATCTATTTTACCGATCATCACATTTATTGGTTTCACATTTTATTTCTAATTGCTGCATCACTCTAACTGTAAAAATCACACATCGTTGAGCACACAATTCCTACAGGGGTACAACTGTGCTAATAAGCTAATGCTACCAGTTTAATTACATTGCCATTCTAACAGGTCAAGTTTGGTCACAGTTAATTTCATGAACCATTAATTCTATAATTTAAAAACGAAACTACTAAACTACGAAACTCCGGTTTCCTCCCACAGTCCAAAGGCTGCAGTAGGTTGATTGGATTCTCTAAAATTGCCCATAGGTGTGAATGTGTGTTTGAATGGTTGTCTGTCTATGTGTTGCCCTGCAATGGGTTCAACCTCCTGTCCTGGGTGAACCAGCTAGGATTGGCTCCAGCTTCCCCACAACCCGGAAACGGAAGAAGTGGTTTAGAAAATGGATGGATGGATATAACTAAAGTACTCCACAATCATCACAGGGCATTTGGATATTATGAGGGTTAGCACAGCTTTGAGGGTTGTCGTTAATGTTGAATCCGATGACCATAGTGTCTTCCGCAAAGTTTTAAAGTTTTATAGCTGTGTCCTTGGAGATGCAGTCGTTGATGTAGTTGCAGAAGTGAACATATCCTTGAAAAGCATCAGAGCTGTCAGTGCAGAAGTGACTTCAACCAGTATCACCTGCTGTTTCTTGCTTGTCTGGAAGCTTGTGATCCGCTGACAGATGGCAGGCTAAACAGAGAGCTGAAATTTCTGGAATGATGGTTTGAATGCCAAGCTGAAGTCCACAAACAGGATTCTATATGTACCTGATCAGTCAAGTAATGCAGGATATAGTGCAGTCCAGTGTTGCTTGCACTGTCCACTAACCTGTTTGCCTAGTAGGCGAACTGCTGGGGGTCCAGGAGGTGTCCTGTGACCTCTTCAGGTAGGCCAACACCGGTTGTTCAGATTCGGATTCAGAAAACCTTACTGAACTAGAAGAAAATTGTTATTTCAAAGGACTTCATAGTCACAGATATCATCAGAGCGCCTGGTTTTGCATGTTTTTTCCCCCGTCTTTTAAAAGCAGGTTGAGAGAATTCTTCTAACAGCAGCAGCAGACAAGCCCATCCATCCATACATCCATTCACCCAGGACAGGAGACCAACCCATCGCAGGGCAACACATAGACAGACAACCATTCATACACACACTCACACCTACGGGCAGTTTAGAGCATCCAATCAACCTACTGCAGCCTTTGGACTGTGGGAGGAACCCGGAGAACCCAGAGAAAACACACGCCAACACAGGGAGAGCTTGCAAACTCTGCACAGAAAGGCACCCATGGCCGACCCGGGGATCGAGCGCAGGACCTTCTTGCTTTGAGGCCACAGCGTTAACCACTGCTCAAAGTGACATTTGCAATGGTTCGAGTATGTTAATGAGACCAGCTGGCCTTTGGTCTCGTCCGGCTGCATGGCACAATGAGAATGAATCCAGCCTTAGCTTTTTGAATGTTAGTGTTAAGATATGACTGTATGTTAGTTAAAGACGAGATTACATGCAAAAACAAATATCTATTGCTGATTTTTTAAATGCAATGATCAGCCAAAACATTAAAACTACCTGCATAATAATGTAGGTCCCTATGCTGTCAAAACAGCATTGGCTGTTGTTCACTGTGTTCAGTGGTTGTACTTCCTAGGAACACATTTGCTTGGTACTAACCACTGCTTACTCAGAACACCCCACAATACCTACTGTTTAAGGGACGCTCCCATGACATCGTCTAGCCTTGACAGTTTGGTTATTGTGAAAGTCAAAGTTTTCAACACACCACCTTCGGTAACTGATTGTTCATTTGCTCTCTAACATAGCCCACCCCTTGACAGGTGCCACTGTAAAAGAGAACTGCATAATCAAGGTTATTCTCTTCACCTTCCATTGATATTAAACATCTTTGAAAGTCCTGAACATTAAAACAGTGAAGCTGGCTCAGTCTACTAGAGGAAACTGAAAGTACCGAGCTGTTTATGGATTTCCTGCTCTTTTGCTTATTTAATTTTCCATCAAAACACCCAATGAGTACAGAAAAACCCTTAATAACATAATTTGTCCACTGCTGCTTTATCTTCTCCATCTTTTCAATCTTTATTCCAACCAGATACATGTGTCCTCCCAACAAAAGCTGTACCTAGATGAGTCAATATGTTTTTTTGGTCAAGTGCACCTGCGAATGCTCAATAGAAAGTTAAGGGGAACTACTTGAAAAAGCCTGAGTCTCCTAGTAGAGAACAAACTTGCAAAAACGGTTACATCTCCTGATCTGTCTCCATCAGATAAACAGTATTTAAAGTGTCCTTCTTTGAGAGACAGTACAAAATCAAGCTTGACTCTTGCTTCAGATCTGAAACAATCCACAGATGTTTCTATCTATCCTTCTGCTGTAAGAAGACAACTCAATGCCGTGAGTAGCTGTAGCTGTGTAGCTGTCAAGAAGACATGACTGAGAAATGCATAGACAGTTTGCATTAGAACACTGATATAATACGTCTGATGTGTGAAGTCAATTTTTTTTATTGGAATTACTTGGATCTTGTGAAGCAGACAATGGAACCAACGCACAAAACTGAACTTTGGAAGCGTTGACAAAAAAAATATCTCCGCAGATTTCTGAAGCATTACGGAATCTCTGACTTTTGCACAGTTTGTACAGTATACGTTGCTTATTTACAGTGTTTAAGGTGTTTTAAGTGATGTGCTGTCTTTACCACAGTAAACGTTATTTTAGAGAAATTACCCATTCATGGAAGGCAGAAGTGTGGATTGAGCTTTCAGCCCACGCATCTCACTTTTCTCCCAGCCGTCTGGACTGAATCACTGTTTTCAGTGGGCTTCGTCAACGTTTCCCCACTCCTACAGTAGCATGAGCCTGAGCTGTAGCTGAACAAGGCCCTGTTTGTTTGGGTGAAGGGAGCCATGGGTGTATTACGCTTCAATCCCAGAATGTTCCAATATGCTGGTGAAAACCCCCTTCGGCTGCTCTCCTTTCTGGCCCTGGACCATCTGTGAACCACCCAGAGGGCACCGCAGGGAAGGCACACAGACTACACGACTCCAGTTTATTGGGGTAGGAGATCCTGATGCCAGTATGAAATATGAGTTCAAATGAGTCGAAAGGCTGCATTACAAACAGTCTACATTTTATTTCTACGTCTCTCTTGTTGCTCTTGTTACGTCTCTCTACGTTGCTGCTACAAGTGCATGTTGCACATATTTATTGCTATTTATTCAAAGCATATTTGCACATCTCCTCCGCCTTATCCTTGCCATTGCACTGTACG
>JBBPDA010133011.1:0-22869 GCA_037974385.1 Arnoldichthys spilopterus
AAATGCAGAGGTTGCATTTCGTTGTGGTGCTTGAGTGTGTTCACAATGACAAATAGTCACTTTCACTTCACTTCACACAGGGGCAACTCCCTACCTGTTGCATTACTTTAGGGATACACTGTGGGCAGATTAGTTGGTAGATTAGAGTAGTATTTTTCTCACCTAATTAAACTTTCCTGGTTATAGATCTACAAATGTGTCGTCAATGACAGCACACATTTACAGTGGTTAATCATGGAAATTTGGATTAAAACAGGATGCAGCACGGGTCCTGGGAAAACTCAGGACTTTGGCTCTCTTGCAGATACAGAGCATTCTCACTAGAGGGTGATATAGAGCTTTGTTTTTTGTTTGTTTAGCGCCACCTGAACAGGATCTGCATAGCTCAGAAATCCCATTGGCAGGAGTGTCACTCTCTGTCTAAAGTAATTGCTATGATAAACTAAATGCTTTTAAGTGTCCCTGATATCCAATTTTAGAGTCTGAGCAGTAGTGACACACTTCTACAAATGATGATAGTTTTATTTGCATGACATATTTTTAAAATAATTGTATGAAGTGTTTTACAGGAAGACTGCGATAGGTGGATACCGATTACGAAATGCAGAGGACAATAAAATATTCTAAAATGGCAATAAAATGCGAAGTAATTGGCACTGAATTTGACCTCACAGTCAGTGCCTGAACACTGACCCAGATTTGGGGGAACACACCCTCTTAGGTACTATTTGGACAGGATTAGTTTAACATGGGGGTTATAATATAATTTTTGCTGAAGTTTCCCAGTGATTACAGTCCCGTCTGAATCCGGCATTTTTTTTTTTACAAACTATTTGCATTAAGAAAGTTTCGAGCTTCTTTTGTCTTCTATGAGCCAATCAATGAGTCCAGTTTATATTAATCCTGTGCACATCATGTCATTTAAAAATGCTGTCTAACCTAGCGATGCTCTTAAGCATGGAGGCATTTGAAGAAGTGTTTACTTAAGTTCTCTGTGGCTAAAATCAAGATGATAAATGAGTCCCAGTGTATTAGTAGAGTATGCCACATCCATCTCTGTCATTTATACATTTCTTATCGTGTCTGAATTGGTCATAAACATTAAAGATGTCTTGTGTTAAAAAAGTGTGAGTAATGTTAGAGATGGAGCTGATTCTGTCCTCAGTCTTCAGTTGGGAGCAACTCTGTACTGACAGCTTAGAAACAAGGCAGCTAATCAGCCAAATTGGCCACTCTGGTTGTACTATAATAGTTGCATACAATGAACAGAAAGACAATTTAATTCTGACTGCAATTAGTTAAAGGTCAATTATTCGTCAGCTAAAATTTCATAATCGTTACAAACT
Organism: Arnoldichthys spilopterus; assembly: GCA_037974385.1. Classification (NCBI taxonomy): domain Eukaryota; kingdom Metazoa; phylum Chordata; class Actinopteri; order Characiformes; family Lepidarchidae; genus Arnoldichthys; species Arnoldichthys spilopterus. The sequence continues at coordinate 1,347 of JBBPDA010133011.1, forward strand.
TACCACTGGCCTTATGTAGCGGCTCAGACAAGAAGCAACTGGCTGCATATTTTATGAGCCTTTTCCAATTATACCCAAAGAAAAATTCTCTGGAAAACACAGTGGTGCCGTTTTTAGTCCTGTCGCTTCACAACAAGAAGGTCCTGGGTTCAATCCCCAGGTCGGCCACGGGTGCCTTTCTGCTAAGTTTGCAAGCTCTCACCCTGTTCGCGTGGGTTTCCTCTCAGTGCTCCGGTTTCCAGCCACATTCCAAAGGCTGCAGTAGGTTGATTGGATGCTCTAAATTGCCCGTAGGTGTGAATGTGTGAATGAATGGTTGTCTGTCTATGTGTTGCCCTGGGATGGGTTGGCCTCCTGTCCTGGGTGAACCCTGCCTTAGGCCCGCAGTCAGCTGGGATTGGCTCCATCTTCCCCACGACCCGGAAACGGAAGAAGCGGTTTAGAAAATGAATGGATGGATGGAAAGGATAGCAGACACAATGTAATGTGACCGTTATCAATTTTTTCCTGTTATCCAGTGTAACAGACATGCAGCATGAGCTCATTTCCCCCCATATTTTCACCTGTAAAACAGGAATTGAACTAGAATTGATCATAGAAAACTGTCCCTAGTATGCAGAACTTGTAGATGTCAAATTCGTGATTTAAAATTTAAAAACTGACTTGGTGCTGTAACGCATTTATGGGGTAGTGGTGAAATATTTTTTTGAGTAAATTTGAATAGAAATTAATAATCATTTAGATTTTCATGATCATGACAGGCCCAAAACACAAGAAAATCATTATTATTAATTACTCTAAGTAGGAGAGTTCTGTTTTATTTTTGTTCCTGAGTACAGAGTGTGTTCTCCCAATCCCTTGTGCCTGAAATAAATAGAAAATGGCTATTCTACAAAAACATCTGTGACTAAGACAGTGGTATTTTGTTTTCAAGAAAGATAAGATTTCTATTCTAAGATCTATTTCAAGATAGAATTCTCCATTTATTTTCAACCATGAGAACTGTCCAGACGTTTCTAGAAATGTCCAGAATTTTCTAGAAATTTCTAGATGTTTCTAGAATTGCCCAGAAAAGATAAAAATTCACCTGTTTTGCCACTATAAATACCAAATCTTTGTGGGCTGTGGGCATAAAATTAAAGTGTGTGATGAATAGAGCCATTTTACATCAACTTTAGACATAACCAGTTCAAATATAATATGTTATTTGAGTTCAGTGAACTTCAAAAGTTGACAAATTATTATACAAGAACAGATTATTATCCTGTTACTATTGGATCTTAAGACTTCAGCTGCTCAATAGTCAGTGGTTGCCGTCGTCTAATTCTCCTCTTCATGATGCATTTTCAGTGGAAGACAGCTCCATCCTGCTGGCAGGCCAGTCAGACACATGCACTATGTGTGTACAAAGCTAGGCTCTTGTAGTGTGTCCAGATTTAGGCCTGTTATTGTCATCTTGATGGCAGCATAGGTCTTTTCAAAATCCCAAGATATGCCACCGTGTCAGTGGTAATTTCAGACATATGCGCCCATGCCAAGGGCACAGAGAACTAATTATCCATTTTTCACAAAAACCAGCTGAAACTTGTGCATTCCTCCGACCACAGCACATTTTCAAATGTTCTGTTTAAACGGATTGTCATTTCTCTAGCAAATGTTAGACACAAGGTTTGCTTCAGCTCTTCTTTGCCTGCAAAGACTGAACCTTTGGTTGATGCTCCATTTATACCCAATCATGATCACCTGTTCCTGTTTATTGTGGACGGTTTCCCAACCTTTTCGACTGGGTTGCAGATATCAAATTATTATTATTAATATTTTTAATATTTACAAAATACCACGAAGTTGGCCAGCCAGACTATTAAAAGTAATTTCATTTGTAAGTTAAATTAAGGAATTAACACATGGCAATTCATGTTTTAATGCATTTTACAGTGGTGCTTTACATGACTGCGCATTCACATGACCGGATGCAGTCTTTACTGTTCCTGAGATATACTGAGAGGGGGAAGTCCAAGCTGGTGGGTGGAACTGAATGTGCAAAGTACCCCAAAGACTTAGAAAATTAAAATGCCATGATTCATGGCATGCATCCTGAAAATGTATGTTTATATTTTTGCCATATTACTCATGAGCACGCAGGACATGGTTCAGTATCAGAGCCTGTAATCCACTGTGGCTCCACATTTCTATTTAAGGCAACAGCACCTCTGTCATATGGGTGATTTTCGTCTGCCCTCAGAGTAAATAGTGCGTCTGTGCAGCAGGGATGGTGACAGAAGGGTGTGATACATTAGACAGATGGATGGAGAGAGAAGCTGTTCATTTTCCCCTCCAGTGTTCTTCCCATTATTGTTTCATAGGAGCAACAACTGTCAGATAGAGGCGTCCTTGTGTGACAGAGCAGCCTGGTTGAACTTCTGACAGGTACACACACACGCACAGCTATTCCAGATACCCATATAGATCTAACGCTCCTGAGGCAAACACGAACACACACACACACACACACCCACATCTTCACACTCACCGGCAGAAAGGATACTAAGGTACACTGCAGACACTCACTCTAGCAGTCTTGAGCATCACACACAGTTCCACCCAGATAAACGTAGGGTCAGGAACTGGCCGCAATGTCAAGATACATAATGTAACAAGATACAAGCGTCATAATCTTATATGACACCCGAACATTTTACATTACATTACATTTACACTGCTCCCTGGGCACTGTTGATAGCTGCCCACTGCTTCACATGTGCTCGTGTGATGGGCTAAATGCAGAGGTCACATTTCATTTTGGTGAGTGTGTTCACAATGACAAATAATTCATATGCCGATATGTTTTTTAAAGTGTGTACACGATTTACATGAACACATGTGATTCCTTTCCAGTGAGTGTATCTATCATATAGGTCACATATACAGTCGATGAATCCAGCTCTTCTGCTAATACAGCCTCTCGTCTGCACTTGGACAGTGTGTGTGTCTCTCTCAGAAGCAAACCTAAGGCAAAAGCTATGCACACACACATTATTCTCAGTGTCTGCCCTAGCCTTTAGTGCTGTTGGAGGAGGAACTGGTAATGAAATGTACATTTGCTGAATGTGAGAAACCGTAGTTTTGATGGAAGCGAAACCCACATATTGAATACATTTATCAACCGCAAACTAGACTAAATTCAGCCATTTCTTTCCTCTCCGTGTTTAATGTATTAGAGTAGTTTGATTCGGCCTGAAACCGACACTCAGGCCCAAGGCCCCTTAAACTTTAGGACTCTTTGACCCCTCACAAACTGAGATGATTTTTCGTTTCTGCGTTTAATCACCAATCAAGGTCAGATTGTTGGGCGCCTAAGAGGCCCTCTGACGCACAAGCTGGCTGAAATGACTTTACACACACACTCATAACTTTGCTTCACTTCTGCGTTAATCTCCTATCAAGGACATTTCTGTCAGAACCCAGACTTTTTGGGTACTGAGGTCACAACCGGCTGAAACTGGTTCCATCCGTAAAGACACGTACACTGTTGCTACCTGCTATATATATATCTATACTTTGTGATTTTTGTGAGTAGGATCAGGGAACTTGTGATCCTGTCTGCCTGCTTTGCTGTCTTTTCTTGGGATCCCAAATCTTTTGGGGGACCCTATCTCCAGATAAGACCTCTCTCTCTCTCTCTGTTAAATAAAAACTTTTAAAAAATACTTTACGGTGTAATTCTGACCTCTCCTTGAAGACACGTCGCAACTCTGCAACATCACAGTTAAAGCAGCTGATGATCCGTTTATCACACATTTACATTAAAGGTCTGTGTGTTAGTGTCTGTGTGCGTTTGTAGCTAAATGAGGATTCAAATGTATATATAGTAGGGGTGTATACAAAGAATCGAGCTGTATCGATGCATCAACACAAATGGTGCACGATCTGATGCATCAAAGTGACCCATAAAAATCAATTTGTGTTCATTCCACAATTAATTTGACTTCATTTTACTGTGAGCAGTGTTCTGTAATGAGAAGCTGCTTTGGCTTATGACTAGACTGGTGTATTTGACCTTTAGTAATAAAATGTGCACATTATAATTTGCATTTGTGAATTCGTGGTAATGTAGCAGACTGTGTGCAATGTTTTATACTGGCTACTAACCCCAGTATCAAACCGAATCACATCACATCACACCACATTGCATTGAAATCAAATCAGATTGTTGGCTAAAAAAACCTGATGGGATCATGATGAAACTTACGATGTACACCCCTAATATATATAAATAAATAAATATATATATATATATATATATATTACACATACACAGACACACACATAGCTGGGGCACTAGGCTGTACTGGGTGGCACTAAGGAGTCTGTGGGTGGAATGGGGTGTGATTTATGTGCCGAAACATTGATCTTTATTATAAAAGAGAGTAAGAATATATGATGGCACCTTCATGCCTGCTCTGGTTGGCTGCTGTTCCCCCTGTGTGTCACTTCATATTTATGGAAATGCAGCACTCTTCCCCTCTGCTCACGCTGGGGAATTCAATCAGTAATCAAATTATAGTTAAAGGCTGCTGTAACTACTGCTGATAACACTCTACTCTCTAATCAAATCCTAACAGCTGGCTGCAGCCTTCATCTCCCTCTGCTTCTGTCTCCCACTCCTCTATTATTACCTTTCCTGTTTTCTGTTGTTGTCTTTTTTTCATTTGTATTTTCCTCTTTGCATCTCTCTCTCTCTCTCTCTCTCTCTCTCTCTCTCTCAGATCACAAACCTCCATTGCTATCTGAATCTGTGCTTGATTTCACCATGCTTGTTAAAGCTGGGTGGCATTTGTCCATGGAATTTAGTATCCCAGTTTTTACTGAATTCATGACCGTATTGTATGCAGCATTCATGTCTTATACGTCTGATGGAATGTGTTGTTAAAAACTTTTTTTTAACTCTGCTTATTCTTTAAACTTTGAAACAGTTTTTTTCTTTCTCTGCCTGTCACTCACAACCAGCCCACTACCCATTCCTGTAGTCATTGGGGCTGAAATCTTGTTTTTTCTCTCTCTCTCTCTGTCCCCCTGGTACCCTCAGGAGCTCAGATCGGAAAGCCGGTCTGTAGTCATGCTATTTCTGTGGCAAAAAAGAGATCAAGAGGGACGAAAGAGAATCCCATCTGCAAAAATGAGTCCCAGTTCTCGGTGCCAAATTTTCTATTAAGGACCATGTCTCCCCATTGCCTTTCGCTTCTAGGAAAGAAAACTCAGTCCTAAATCTCTAGTAAACCTGTATGTGTTATGCTTTCCCTAGCCAGGAAAATGCTTAAATATTCCATGCTGTGATGCTTAATGAGCAGGCATGAGAAAACACTGACGGTAGAAATTAGGAGCGGCCTGACTTTTTTTTTTTTTTGCATTGGGATGCACGATCAGAATTGGCCAATAGACCATTGCCTGATAGGAGGAAATACCTGCTGATATTGATCTGATTGTTTTACATTAATGATGCTTATATTTTACATTGTGTGTCTGTTTCTCCAGAGGCCCTAAAGGTGTATGGACTATGGAGGAGAGAGGGGAGACGCCTCACTTTGACACCACATTTGAGGACGCTAAGCCCAGTCTGACTCATATGGCCCTGCTGCAGCTGCAGAGAGCTGGCTACCTCAGATACCTCATCAGCCAGAACGTGGATGGCCTGCATGTGCGCTCCGGCTTCCCCAGGTAAACAACCGCACACACATGTACAGGTACTCACTGAAGGACTGTCAAGACGATTTTGATCTACAGCGAAATATTGGCATGCTAGTGATGCACTTTCAGTGTTGTCCAGTAATACGTTAAAACATTAATACACAGTGTGCCATCTGCAAAATCACACGTGGGCGTGAGAATCCTGTAAAAGCTGCGTTGTCAAGTTCAAAGTTACTTTGTTGTCAGCAACTCTGTACCCAAACATAGTGAGATGAGGCAGCTGTTCTCCATGGATCATGGTGCAACATATAGTACATACAACAAAGTGCAGAGGGCAAGAAACAATACAGTAAGTAGACAACACGTATAAGAGTAAACCAGGAATGGGATGTAAACCTTCCTGGAGAAACTAATTTCACCAGGGCAAATAGCATCCATGTTAGCTGTAATGTTAATGGTTATGCTAATTTTCTTTAAGATGATACTGCTAATAAAAGGTTTACTACCACAAACTTGCCAGTAAGGAAAATGGGATTCTGAACTGGTTTGTTGTTCTAGAAATAGGACAGTCCGTATTGATTTCAGCAAGTTTTTTGCTCAATGATTGACTAGCGATTTTTATACAAACGTGTCACTGCTTAAAGTAGGGCTGCAAATATCAAATATTTTCTTTTTAGAATATTCCATCGATATTAATCTTATATGAAAGTATTTGATAAAAATAAGAAAAGCTTAAGACATATTTAACATTAATGATGGAATAAGAGTGAAATATTCAGTTTAAAGCTTTTTGTATTATTATTTACCATTATTGTTGTCATTTTTACTGTTTAATAATTTTTTAACTATATATTGTAATTGTCACACTATTGCTTACATTCAGTTTGTCATTTACCTTTTAATAAAATTTAAATAAAATATTACAAAGTTATGAAAACATCACAAATCAATATGTTCACATAGGACATTACAATGTTAAACAATGTTGAACTTCATGCAGTCCTGGAAATATATATAATAATATATAATTAATATATAAAAGTAGTAATAATGTGGAATATTTGTATATCAGTATTAATACTTGTCTGTATCTACATTAACAAACAAAACTGTGTCTAATGGTTACAGCACCTGATGTTCTAAATATGGGAAAGCAGCTGTTAGTTATACTGTCCCCTCAACTTGGAATGACATGAAATATTTAAAATCCAAGCAGTTTTTTTCCCTGTGACTAATTTTAAGTGACTCATTAAGGAAATGTACTGCTGTTAGCTCATGTTATTGTTGACTTTACGGTGGTGTTCCTTATTTAAGCGATTTTTCCCCTCTTCTGTTAAGTGTTCTTTTAATTGTGGTGTGCTGCTGCTTTTTGACTCTATTTTTATCTGTGTAATTACCCTGATTAAAGGCAAATTAAAAATAGTTTAGAAAGGAAGTTAACAAGCAGAGCAGAAAATATTTGTAAGGTTTCTGCTCTTTACTGATTTGTCAGTGCACCAGTACAATCACTCCTGCATCCACTGAACGTTGTCTTGTCTCGTATTTCTTGTTTAATTGTTTAATTTAGTTTAGTTTAGTTGTACTGTAGCTCTTGTATTCTGTCCTGTTTGCACTTGTGCTCCTATCTGTTCTGCTTTTGTGTTGCACCAGGGTCCTGGAGGAACATTGTTTCATTTTTACTGTGTACTTAGTATATTGTAGAAATGACAATAAACCTACTAAACCTAAACCTAAGCATGCGCACACACACACACACACACACACACACACACACATACATTCATTCATTCATTCACAGACAGAACAACTTTACTGTACTTTGTGTATGTGTGTTGCTGTATATGATCTGTCTGTTTTATTGTGCTGTATTTTTGCCTTTATCGTGCTGTTTATCACACATCACAGCATCATAGAACACTCAGAGCACAGACTTGTGTTCCATAGTGCTGTATGGTACTTGCGTGAGCAAATATCTTAGTATCTTCAGTTTTCTCTATATCACAATGCCGCAATATCAGATGTAGGGATGGGTCATCGTTTTCAAATATTCATGTTTAAATAGTCATTAAATTCGGAAAAAAAATTCAAAAATTTACGTTGAGATGTCTGAAAAATCTATTGATTTACCCCACCACCACCACCACCACCCACCCTAATCAGATGATACTGTGCCTTTCTCTGATTAAACTGTCTGAGTTGTAATAGTGGCTTTAGAGAACAAGCAGAGTCATCATGTCCTCTGTCTCTCTCTCTCTCTCTCTCTCTCTCTCTCTCTCCCTCTCCCTCTCTGTGATTTACAGGGATCGTTTATCAGAGCTTCATGGCAACATGTTTGTTGAAGAATGTGAGAAATGCGGCAAGTGCGTGTTCCTTATTTTTCACCTGTTGACCAGCATGTCACCATCTGTACAGCTTCCTTTCTCTCTGACTTTAACTGTATGTGTCCTCACCATGTCATTTTCCTTGCCAAGCTTTTTGAGTGTGTCTTTCCTCAGTATTTCCCCTCTTATCTCTCTCTCTCTCTCTTTCTCTCTTTCCCTTTTGCTCTCTCTCTCTCTGTGTCTCCTGCCACATCTACTCTCCTGTGTGTGTCTGACTTTCTCCTGCTGTTTGATTTTGTGTGTGTGTCTCTGTCTCTGTGCCATCACTTTTCTTCTCCCATGCATCCTTTTTGACCTTTTCCTGGAAAGCAAGCTTTGCTTTTAGTCCAAGTTCTTCAGTGGCATCTGGAGAAAAGCACAGGTGGTACCAGCCAGCTTAGCTGCAAGAAAAATCTCATATTTTTCAGCACCTTTCTGAGAGTGCCTATAGAACATTCAAAAAATCCAAATGTGCTTTAAAATGAAAGTAGATTATTTTAAAAGAGTCAGAGTTGCATGTGGTCAAATCTGATATAATGATTGTATGCCATTTTTTGGATATTTTGGTTATTTATCAGTTTAATCCTGACATCATCATAATCTGGACAAACTCCCATCTCGTTTGAGCGTGTGTGAATTTGAGCGTAATATTTTCTCAACCTAAGTGTGATGACTAGTTAAAAATTAAAATTACTATCACTGTAATTATGACTTTATATCATATATCACAGGCAACTCTGAGACCAAGACACCGAACAAACTCAAATAAGTTGGCAAAACACTGATTAATAACAGGGTCTGGGCTAAGCAAGTTGAGAGGGCTGATGACGATGAACAGCCCAATGTTCTGCCCTCTCCCTCTCCTCTGACATCCATGCCTTTTTATCTATGGAGTGCCCCCTGCTGTGGCTAATAACAGTGTTCAAGAACAGACAGTGAGACACACACACACACACACACACACACACACACACACACACACACACACACACACACACAGATAGGCCCGTAACAAATCTATGCTTGTTTCTACACAACTTTGAAGAGTAAAGGGTGATGTCTAAAGCAGCTTTACGGAAATCCAGTTCTACACTAATTAGCAAGCCAAGCATAACCGCGGCGGGAAAAAAACCTCACTAAGATCTGAGGATGAACCACTGAGAGAAACCAAGACCCCAAAAGAGGAACCAGCTCACAACCCAGTGGAACAACACAGGATTTGTAAACTATCAAAATTTCCCAGCATCTCAGGAAGGTCAAACAGCTGGATGTAATCTAAAAGAAGCTAAAGCTCCACTGAAATATGAAACTTTTCAAAGTTTTTGAAAAGTTTAAACCATTTTGGTACATCCCGTATCCAAACAGTCATATCACGGCTGAAACAGAAGGCGCGGTCCCAGCTCTGGTCTCCCTGGAGCACTCGCAGGGCTTTTAGAGCCTCGCTCAGGGCACAGTGACAGTAGCTAAAGTGGGATTACGTGCCTTGCCTTGTTTATATCCTGTTTGCCCCTTGTGGCCATCACTGGGTCTAGGCCAGGATCGCTGGACACATGCCTGCCGGCGACACCGCTAGGCGGTAACCAAAGCCCTGGAGCGGTTCGCATTGTGCTGCACTATCTTCTCCCCTGTGGGTTGTACAGCTCAGCTAATGGTGACACTCTACCCTTAGTCATAGAACTGTGCCAGGGTGGGCGGGGGGGAAGTGGGTCAGTCTGCCATTTTAAATGATCTAATTGTTAAATTGCCTGAGGGCTGATTGTGTGTAATTTTACAAAAGCCTTTTTGAACGTGCACATAAAGTCTAAAAATGCTTCTTGTGGGATTTGTGTTTTTTTTTTTCAGGCAGTACGTGCGCGACACAGTAATTGGGGTGATGGGTCTAAAGCCCACAGGCCGTTACTGTGAGGTTACTCGCTCCAGAGGGCTCAGAGCTTGCAGGTCTGTGTGTGTGTGTTTGTGTCTGTGTGTGTGTGTCTGTCTGTGTGTCTGTGTGTCTGTGTGTGTCAGTGTCTGTCTCTGTGTGTGTCTTTGTGTGTCTGTCTGTGTGTGTGTGTATCTGTGTGTGTGTATCTGTGTGTGTCTGTCTGTATGTGTCTGTCTGTCTGTATGTGTCTGTCTGTCTGTATGTGTCTGCCTGTCTGTGTCTGTCTGTCTGTCTGTGTCTGTCTTTCTGTGTGTATCTGTCTGTCTGTCTATCTGTCTGTGTGTGTCTGTCTGTCTGCGTGTGAAGGAGAAGGAAGGAAAAGGAGACTATTTGTCATTGTGAACACACTCAAGCACCACAACGAAATGCAACCTCTGAATTTAACCCATCACACGTGCACACGTGGAGCAGCGGGCAGCTATCAACAGCGCCCGGGGAGCAGTGTAGTGGGACGGTACCTTGCTCAAGGGTACCTCAGCAGTGACTCGAACCTGAGACCTTCAGGTCTCAAAGACAGTGTCCTAACCACTAGGCCACGCACAGGTCTGTGTGTGTGTCTGTGTGTGTGTATTTGCGTGTGTGTATTTGCGTGTGTGTATTTGCGTTTGTGTGTGTGTGTGTGTGTGTCTGTCTCTGTGTGTTGGATCACATCTGATTGGTGCATTTGCTCTTCCACAGAGGGAAATTGATCAGCACTATCCTGGACTGGGAGGATTCACTGCCTGACAGGGATCTGAATAGGGCTGACGAAGCCAGCAGGTGTGTGTGGGAGGGAAGAGGGAGGCCAGTGCGGGAAAGTAGCTGTCAGGTGGAGAGACAAGGCCATTATGCTTATCTGTCCATGTTCCAGCAGATGCTGCCTGTGGTCACAGAGCTTTGTGTCACGGTTTAATAATGTTACAGTAAACCCACACACATCTCTCTCTTACTCGAACCCGTACATTCACATCACACCGTAATTCACAGCAATCGTGTAGCAGCCTCAAGACCTTGATTAGTATGTGATAACAGCCCAAAAAAAATGAGACCAGATACAGGGCCATTACTCTGAGGGGAAGAATCTTTTTTTGCAATCACTCGCTTGCATTAAGTGAGTGACAATAACTTAACCAGTGTGTGCAGGACTGATAACGGCTCTGACCGTGCTATTTACATATTTCCAATAATTGTCATACTGATACACACTCAGCTTTAAAATGTGGAATTAAAAAAAAACAGGTTTGTATGGTTTTTCTCCTCCTCGTTTTAAACAAGGGCTTGATTGATATGAAAATACCAATATATCACCTGATAAAAATTTTAATTTTGGTTCTTTTTATACTCCAGTAGTTTTAGTTAAGTGGTGCCTTGCTTTAAGAAAAATGACATATACAGTCATTATCTCACACATTCACAAATTATCGCATGGATAAACAACAGAAACTAATAAACCTGAACAATATGATAATCAATATCTATATAATAGTAAGCTGTGGCATGATTAGAATTTTTGCAGATACCTGTTAAACTGCAAGTCATAAGTATTGGCAGGAGGATACATGAATCAGACCCTACTTCAAATGTAAGAAGATGTTTTGTGTCAGAAGTTTACTCATTAAGTTTTGCACTGGATCCATGAGTTTAATGTAGATCCAAGTAATGGAAGCCTGTTTTCCACTAATTAGCATTGCACCAACTCTCATATGTGGTTTCTGACACTGTAATATTGACTGTAGACTCCAAGATGAGTAGAACTCCTGTTTTTATGTCATGTCATGTGACACATCAATTTTTGTAGGTAACTTTGGACATTGAATATGTCATGGACTACATTTGGGGCAAACGTTGTACATTTAATTTCCATCTGTTTCTGTTGCCTCCACATTATGTGGAATATAACACTGTTCTTGGTTCATCTAGTTATACAGCGACATCTATGCATTATGGCCACATTAGGGCTAAGGCTGTGAAATCTTACTGTATGGATGCATTTGCACATAGATGGAAAAACGCTAGTGCACAATCCTCTCAGCCCACCTTCTCAGTCCTGTCACGCTTTCTGAGTTCTGTCTCAAGACGCCTTCAGCACAGACACCCAGTGACAGCAAGGAGACCACAAAAGTCCAGCACGTAGCATCTGACCTCTATTTCAAGAGCTTGGCGAGTATCCTATCAGTTGTTTGAGTGCACTGGGCCTCAGTATTCATGCTATGAAATAGGTTGCTGCCCTTGAGTAGCGTCCCATTGTGTTGTTTTCTTTTTTTTCAACTATCCATGGGATGTGATGGTATAGAGATTTGGTGAAAAGATTACTCTATAAAACAACAGACCTCTGCTGTCACTCCAGCATGGAAAAGGACTCCCTTTACATTGAGATGTTCAGTGATGTGGCCATGAATGGATTCAAAAAGACTATAAAGCAGTGTGTAGGTGTATGAAGCATTATGGAAGCTAAAGCATGTAAATCTTTGGATAGGCTCAAAAATTCAAGCCATCAGCCAACTGGTCAGTTTTCAAAACCATCTGGCCTGTCTAATATTGAGTAGGTCCCCCTTCATGCAGCCAAAACAGCCCTGACTGTGGAAAACAGTGTGTTCTGACACCTTTCTATGATAGCAAGCATTTACTGTAGCTCTTCTATTGGCCAGATTTGTTTACCTTCATTTACCGTGACCTTGTTGCTGGTTTACCCGTTGTCGTTCCTTGGAGCACTTTTGGTAGGTACTAACCACTGCATGCTGGGAACACCCCACAAAGGCTGCCATATTGGAGATTCTCTTCCCTAGTCTTTTAGCCGTCATAATATGGTCCATGTAAAAGTCCCACAGACACTTCTACCTGCTTCTAGCACATCAACTTGAGATCTTGAAGAAGCTTCTTCAGCGTTGCTACTGTTTGTTGCATGAAAATCTACTATTTAATTACTTCATTATAGTGGTACTTGTCAGGCGGGTGGGATATATTAGCCAGCAAGTGAACAGTCAGTTCTTGAAGCTGATGTGCTGGAAACAGGAAAACTTTGCTAAGGCCCTTCTTGTGATGGCTACATGACTCAGTCAGAGCATCTCCAAAACAGCAGGTCTTGCACCCAAGGCTCACTGATGTGGGTAGTGGAGGCTAGCCTGTCTGGTCTGATCCCACAGAAAAGCTACTTTGGTTTGAAAAGTGAATACTGTCACTGATAGAGGGTCAGAACACACAATCACACAGTCAGAGCTGTTTAAGCAGCATGAGGGACCTACTCAGTATTAGGTAGGTGGTGTTAATGGAGTGGCTGATCGGTGTGTAAGTATGTATTTATAGTGTGATAATAGTTTTGAAATATTTTTTATATTTAATTATTATTATAACTATTATTTCTTACACATATGAATATATACTTTTCGGCTCATATTTACATATTAAAAAATACATTGTATGTGTAAAATTGAAATGGCTATATGCACTGGAAGACATTTTACAGTGTACTTTATTTCACCTGTGCTGTCTGTTCATGCTTGTGTGTAGACGAGCTGACCTGGCACTCACTCTGGGTACATCGCTACAAATTAAGCCCAGTGGCGATTTGCCTCTTCTGACCAAACGAACCGGTGGCAAGGTAGTGATCGTGAATCTACAGCCAACAAAGCATGTGAGTTATTGTACACACACACACACACACACACACACACACACACACACAGTAAATAGTCTCTTGGTTTGAGTTTGTCTCCATCCACTACCACACATACAGTCACTGCTATATAAGGCTTTTGCATGCTGCATCTCTACACTGAACTTATGATGTCAGCAGGCATCAGGGTGATTTAGTCTTCTGTCAGCAGGTTAGCTTTAACACAACAACATTTCAAGTATGTTAAACACCCAAAGAAAGATTATGAAACTCTAAAGCTGTATTAGAGTTGGTGGTAGTTCCCCCACAATGTGTTAATGTTTTATATGAAATCCCCTCTGAGCTGCTATTCCTGTTCCAAACTATTCAGTGTTTAATCCTATTATGGGTGGGGGCCATGGCATCTGTCTGTGTTCAACTCATATCCTTCTCACATGGAGTTGGAGGGTTTTTTTTGCTTCTTTTTGTCATTTTTACTGTGGGTCTTCCAGCTAAATGCCAAAATTGGATTTTGTTCTGACTAATCTCATTTGAATTGCAGAAATTACACCTCCAGGACATGTCACATCATGTTCATATGGACGTTGCTCTAAGTAGTATTACTGCTAAATAAAAATGATTCAGCCCCCTCTATTTGAAACTGATAAAACAACATGCACAAACTGTTCACATTGATTTGACATCAAGTTTTAACATGCATACATATTGCAGAGGTAGATCATTCCAGAAGGTCAAATATCTCGATGCTGTGTATATATGTGAATTTTCATTAGGTTGTGAAACCTGTTGCATGATCTGGTGTCTAGTTACTGATGCTATTCCCTTATTTCAGGACAAGCATGCCCATCTGAATATCCATGGCTACGTAGATAAAGTCATGGGTCAGCTGATGAAGCTGTTGGGGCTGGAGATTCCAGAGTGGGCAGGGCCAACACTGTGTGAAAACTCAGGAGGCGATGTAGATGTTCTACCTTTTGGTGCTTGGAAGAAGGAAGTGAAGATAGAGCTGAAGATAGAGGAGAAGAAAGATCTCGTGCTGAAGAAGAAAAGACAGACAAGGGGCAAAATTATAGAGATAAATGAGAAGGAGGGAGTTAAAAAAGAAGAAGACGACAACGAGAAGCCATATGAACAGGAGGTTCTGAATAATGTTAGGTCTGAGCCAGTCATAACACAGGAGGTCAATGGTTTCTCCCAGAACACTCCCTGCTCTTCTCCACTGGACAATACGGACACAGAGAAGCCATGTGAAGCTAAAAAGCCACGGCCCAGCTCTCCTCTCTCTTAGAGCAGCCCACCTCAGGAGGTTCAAAACATAGCAATCTCAGGCAGACTCATTTACAACATACAGATCCAGTACTGTACCTCTTATACATGTATCCAGTGGTTTTTAAGTGCTCTCGGACATGTAGTGGAGAAGTCATTTGGTATCGGATTCCCTCTTAATAGTTAGAATGAAGAATGATTATGAATCATCCATTGTCAGTTGAAGAAAATGTGAAATAGATCCATACCTCTGTGCTGGTGCAGTAGACTGAATAGAACAACCAGCATTTTATTCACAGTTTTAACTGTTTTTCTATTAGAAATGTACCAAATGTTTAGGCACCAAAATAGATTTTTTTGTCTTATACTTTTGGCAGCCCTAGTGTTTAATTTTTCTGACATTTGAAAACATACACATATACATAGTTTTTTTTAAATTGGTGATTACAAAATCAAACTATTTACGATGGGTAATTTGGGTTAAAATAAATTCATAAAATAATAAGACAGTGGCATAATGGGCTGACATTCAGTCACCTCCTTTTTACTATGCAGTTTATGCAGTTACTAGCATCTATAGATGTTTACAGACTCTCTATGTTTGGTCATAAACCTTTTTTTATCTGCTACATGCACAAATTGTAAAAGTACTGATGATGTTTAAAAAAGTGCATTGCGATGTAATTTTTCACAACAATGATCACATTGCCATGAAAACCACTCTTATTGCATAGTGCTGTAAATTGCCAGTTGCTTGTGCGAAGTGATCCCTGACTGATGCCTGTATTTGATGTCATTGATGAGAGGGAGGACATTGCAATTTGTCAAAAGTATCCACACTAGATAAAAATGTGCATTGACTCAGATGTGTACATCATTTCCACATCAACCAAATATTTTACAACATAGTTTTATTTCTTGGTTATGTATGCCTTTGAATTGTGTAAATGTTATGCATTCCTGTTTTCAGGACAGTCCAGTCATGTCCAGGTCTAACCAACATGATGTATCAAGAGTTTTTTCATGTTGATGTGAAAACTGAGACAGTTTGCTCGGCTTGGGGCTGAAAGTAAGGTATCTGAACTGACCAAGTTGAAGAAAAACTTGGTGACAGCTATTGATCTTAAGAACCATCAGGAGTCTATTCATGAGTCTGGATGCATGATGAAACTGTCCCCTTTTTTCTTTCTCAGCTGTACACAGTGGTGAACAAGACTGGCTTTGCAGATACCCTGTTGGACCTAATCAAAGTGTCTGACTTGACATGCAGTATTTCCTTTAATTAGAGTTTTTTATATAAAAGTCTGTTACTTCATTTTGTACTACCGTTTTTTTAACCACCAGGAGTTTGTGAATAAACATCAACTACAAAGCATGTTGAGCTGTTAAAGAGAGCATGAATTGAAGATGCAGAGGTAGGGTGTGTGCATTTGTGCGTGTGTGTTTGGTTTTTGGAAAGCTACGTGCATGGCGAAAATAGGCTTACGATGCAACAGTGGACAAACACAATGTAATCTAGCTCAGGTAAAGCAACACTGCTTTATCAGCAGCAAGAAAGCTGTGGATTTTGTCCCCCATGGCTGAAAAGAAATTTCCAGCACACTCCCCCTGGGCAGCTGGACTGATTCTGAAGCTCTCTCCGAGCAGGCAGTAAATAGGCAAGAGTGGCCAAAGGAAGGTGCTCATTGTGTCTGGCTAGCATTTTTTGGATTTTGGCCATGAAATCAGTGAGGGTGATGTTTCTTTTGCGCACAAGTCTATCGAATGTTAGCTTGATGGCCTGATTGTTTTTTGGAAAATGTAATAGCTAGCTCTCAGGGGCAATGGTACAATTACAATTTTATGACGCAGAGTGTGTTCCAACAAGGCCACCTTGAGCCATGCTATGGAAGGTTTTGTCAGGAGTAAGCTTTTCTGCCCTTAGAGTCTTAGCATAAGGGTCATCACAAGGCTGCAATATGTATGGGGTTCTACAAGTGTCTGCAGTCTTCCATCTAAGTGTTTCACATTCCAGTGCCCACCTCAGTTGCTCTAGCTCTTACACAGCAGAGCATACAGACTTCCATAGAAAGTTCATCTCAGTTAAATAAATGGGACAAAATATTTTGCTTGGACATTTATTAAAGAAAATGATACAATATTACATATCTGTGAGTGGCAAAAGTATGTAAACCTCTAGATTAAGCAGATAATTTGAAGGCGAAATTAGAGTCAGATATTTTCAGTCAATTGGAAAGACATAAGGCATAAGTGGGTGCCTATTTATCAAAGTCTGGTCTTCAGAGCACATGTTTGTGGAAGGACCTCAGAAAAATAGTTTTTGCTGATCGTCAGGCTGGAAAAGGTTACAAAGCCATCTCTAAAGAGTTTGATAATTATAAATTATACCAGTCAAATCTAAAGGAAAATGTCAGGACATCCATCCATGAACTGAATCTCAATAGAAAGTGGAACATGTAGCAAAGCAAAAACCGTTAGCATGTTTATCGACCAAAGAATAATTAAAAAGAATAAAGTCGATATTTTGGAATGACCAGTCCAGGCCTTAACTCTGTAGAAATGCTGTTTAAGGATCTGAAGCAGCAGTTTAGGTGAGGAAACCCACCAACCACAATGAGATCTACTGTAGTAAAAAAATGAATGCAGACTAGGGGTCAGAATACATGATGCAACACAGAGCTGTTTTGGCAACATGGGGGGTGGGCGTACACGATATTAGACAGGTGGTTTAAATGTTATGGCTGATTGGTGAAGGTGTATTGTTATACAGCTAGGTCTAATTAAATTCTTGATGATGCATGTTACCCCACAACTATACACTGACCATAATATATACATAATTTCACCACCTGCTTTATATTGAGTAGGTCCCTCATGCTGCTGAAACAGCTCTGACCCCTTTCTACCAGAGATCTGTAAACCACAGTAGCTCTTCTGTGGGATTAGACCAGATGGGCTAGCCTTCACTCCCCATGTGCATCAGTGGGTGCCAATGACCCTGTTGCCAATTCACCATTTGTCCTTCTTTGGATCACTTTTGGTAGGTACTAACCACTGAATACCCGAAACACTCCACGTGACCTGCTGTTTTGGAGATGCTCTGACTCTAGTCACCACAGTAAGGCCCTTGTCAAAGTGTCTTAAATCATTACGCCCAACAATTTTTCCTGCTTACAGCACATTAGTTTTAAGAACTGATTGTTCACTTGCTGCCATCCAATAATCATCAGTGGCTGAACACACTTATTAGTAGGAAGTGTCAGGCCCCGGAATCAGAATTCAGAGTTAGAGCACACAGCTCCAGATCCAGTCCAGGGCTTAGAAACGCCACCCAAGCAACAGATCAGCTTCACCTGAATATTGATTAGAAGACTTGCAAAGTTTTGTTTTGAGCGTTTCTTGTCGTGCATTGTATTATTTTTGGATTTTGATTTTTTGACTCTTTTTTTGACTGATTTTGGCTTTGTTTGTTGCTGCACTTGAGCCTCCGCTTTGTAACGTGACGTGACACAGGCAGAATGTAGATTTTTTTTCTCTACCCTAGGCAACCTCGTCCAACTGCTGCTGCCAGATGCTGCAGATCGTGCCTTGACAAGGACAAATTATGAATCCAAACTAAGCCCTTAGGAAACACGTTGAGGGGTTGAAGAAGACAACACTTTAGTAATCAACCACCCTTAGGTTTTACACACTGGTGTTTACATGACAATGGGATTCATTGCTATAAGAACACAGGTGCGAACAATTCTCCAGTTAAAGGACATGTCACAAATCTAATGTAGACTTTTCTTAGGACATTTCTTAAGAACAAAAACTTTGAAAGGTATTGGTGAATGACACCCTTACTTTCCATATTAGAGATGGGACTGATTAATTTGTGCTCAGTGATTCTCAAAATCATTAAAAATAATTACCTTTCCATGTGTCTTTCTACTGCCTTTTTTGAAAAGGAATTATGGTCATTAGCTTGTAACAATTTAAGGTAGTGCTTAATAACACGGTTACATAAAGCTTGGAAAATTAAAAATGTAGAAGTTAAAAGCCTAGTTTTACGCATCGTTAAAAATTCGCTAAATGGAATCTGTTGGCTTATGTCATGAAGTGAGAGAATAAAAAAAACTCCCAAGGGCCTTATTTCATCTAGGTCACTTCAAATAGCTTGGTCATTTCATGTTCTTTTAAGGTCCTTTTTCAAATCATTTTCTTTGATGGAATAAGGATGATGACCCATTTGAAACATTTCAGACCCTTGTCCCAATTTTAGCTTTAATTAACCTTTTAGCTATGGTATATCTTTTTTGGCGGCCCATTCTCCTTCATTCATTTTGACAAGTGGATATCGAGTTTGGACCAGAGGTGTCCAGTTCCAGTCCCATAGGGCCA
The DNA here is from genome assembly GCA_037974385.1 of Arnoldichthys spilopterus. NCBI lineage: Eukaryota > Metazoa > Chordata > Actinopteri > Characiformes > Lepidarchidae > Arnoldichthys > Arnoldichthys spilopterus. The sequence continues at coordinate 20,557 of JBBPDA010133011.1, forward strand.
GAATACAGTGCTGGTTAGTGATTTGCCTAATCTGGTGAAGACCTATTATGTAGCCGGAGAGAGTCATTAGTATTCCCTTGAGTGGAATTTCTTCAGTGGCACATCCAGTTCACAGCAGAACACTGACACGGACTTCTTAACAATGCTTATTGCTGATTCCACCTGGTGCTAATGACAGACTGTGTTGCTTCTCACCTGTGAATGAGTCATAAAAGCCAAAAGCTGAACAAGGTGTAATCTGGTTTAAGTGCTGAAATCACTTTTGGTAGATACTAACTACTGCATACCTGGAACATGATACAAGACCTGCTGTGTTGGAAATGCTCTGAATCTAGTCATCACAGTAAGGGCCTTGTCAGAGTAGCTCAAATTCTTATGCTTGCCCATTTTTGTCCTGCTTCCAGGACATCAGTTTTAAGAACTGACTGTTTACTTGCTGCCTAATATATCCCATACATGTGACATTGTAATGAAGTGATATTCTATAACTGTTACCACAAATAAAGAAGTGACCAGAAGAGTTTAGAAGCTCATTTTGATGGATCTGCAAGCCCTTATTAGTTCCAGACAGGTTCCACTCTGATTCCAGTCCTGCATTTTTTTAACTGGTACTGGTTAATGATAACCAATGTTGGGCTGTTACTGAAAATTAGTACATATTTACAATTATCAGTTACTTCTCTCAAAAGTCATTAATTTACCAATAACAGCATATAAAGGTAATTAGCTAAACATAGCTGTTTACCTCATGAGTCGAGTGGGCCTGGGCCACTCATTTTTGGCCAGTTTTGAAAGAACTGTTGTCCATAAACGTTTTCATGTAAGACAAAAGTAATGAGTATTGAGGCTACTTAAAGTTCAGTAACTGTAATTGCATTACCTCATTTGAACAGGTAATTAGTTATTTACTCATTACTACCAAAAGTAGTGGAATTACAGTATTTTTTAACTGATGATATCTGAATTTTTTTTTTAACTGTTTGGCAACATAGTGTTGTAAATACCAGTAACTGCAAAATCCCGAACCAGAAATTAGATTCCAGGTTTGAAGTTGAAGACATATCTCTATAAGTATCCTTTTTGCCCCCTTTATGTTTAGATATTTAATGCATTTCTGATACATTTTTCATAAAATGTATCTTAGAATGTTTACATCATGAAAATGGTAACATGGTTTATTGGGACCATGGTTACAATTCCAACATCCTTTTGGTCTTCCAAGCAAAGTTTCTCAAGATAAGCTTTCTAGGCAGCAGAACATGGAATCACAGATTGTTTTAGTGATGCCCAAATTATTAGAAAGTCTTCGACACATCCTAGTGGCTCTTTTTGGATTACCCCCCCCACTGAGCCATTTTAGTGCCGTTAAAACGCAGCTCATCTCCTGCGGTGTCTTCTGATTTAACTGTGCACACTCATAGACGGGGGGGGTTGGGGCTGTGTGAGCGTGGGTATTTTGAGCCGTATGTGTGACTCATGTTGTATTCAGGCTGCAGGAGAGTAGCTTTGATCAAGAGCATGAAATTGGTCTGGTCACAAAAGAACATGTCTCCACATGAGGAGCTGCTCCAAACCACACTGGTGTGGAGATACAGAAGCAAAATGATAAAAGAAGAGAGGCAGATTTCTCATCATCAGTGTACTAATGAGCACATTGTGCTCTACTGTTAAGCCTGTCTCCTTAACCTTGCATCTTCTTCCCATGTCCACGGAGGGAGGATCTAAGACTTGTGCTCAGTCTTAAAGTTCTACCACCCTGCAGAGTTTGCTCCAACCCTAATCTTACATACCTGATCCAGGATATAGAGGTTTCCAGAAGCAGCTGATTGTGAGAGTTACATTCACTGAAGCTGAGCTTTATAATGGTGATATTAGGGATGGAGTGAAATCTACCACCCGGCAGAGTTCACTCCAACCCTAATCTAACATACGCGATACAGAATATAGAGGTTTTCAGGAGCAGTGATGCAGCTATCAGAGCAGTATAGTGGGATGGTACCTTGCTCAAGGATACCTCAGAAGTGCCCGGGCCAGAACTCAAACCTGCGACCTTCAGGTCCCAAAGGCCTAATCACTAGGCCACCAGTGTCCCGTATTGGTAATGTAACACAATCACTGTGCAATGTGCAATAAATTTTCTGGTGCAATATCACTTCTTCAATTTTTTTCTATTTCTAAAAGTTGGGTTTTAGTTAATTAGGACTTAAGCTTATGTACATATACTTAGATTTTGTTTTTTTGTTTTGTTTTTGTTTTATTTTATTTTATGTATATATAGTAGGTATATAGTAGGTATGTAAATGGCATATATAT